>JAQHUG010000760.1:82502-133324 GCA_028555095.1 Dicrostonyx torquatus | reverse complement strand
TTCTACTCCTTCAGCCAATAGCCTTTAAGATACCAGACCACTTGGTCATTGCCTCTTTTGCTTTAAAAAGCAGTGATAGCCCTGTTCTTGCTTTCTTGTTTCCTGCTCCCGCTTCTGGCTGCTAGACTGTTCTTGTTTGCTCAGAGGGCTGTTGTCTAGGACAGTGATCTGTAAGTTTTTCCCTTAAATTAATAACCCTTTTATTAATCATAATTCCAAACTGGTGTGAAATTATTTTGTGACTTACATTTTCAGTAACCCAGACCCATAAAGATGCATATGATATGATATCTACTTATTCATAAGTGGGTACTAGCTATAAACAAAGGACATTGAGCCTATAGTTCATGATCCTAGAGAAGCTAAGTAATAAGGTGAACCCAAAGAAAAACATATATATCCATCTGGAAATTGGAAACAAACAAGTTCACCTAACAAAATTGGGAGCATGTGGGCGTGTAGAGAATGGAGGGTGGGAGACGAAGAGGAGGGGAAAAGGGGAGGGTTGAGGAGAACTTAAGGGAATGGAATAGTCAAGATGGAGGAAGGACAGATACGAGAGCAAGGAAAGAGAGATCTTGATTGAGGGAGCCATTATAGGGTTAGTAGAAACCTGGCTCTAGAGAAATTCCCAGGAATCCACAAGGATGACCACAGCTAAGACCCTAAGCAATAGAGGAGCGGGGGCCCAATCTTGACTTGTCCTATAGTCAGACTGATGAATATCTTAAATATCACCATAAAGCCTTTACCTAGCAGTTGATGGAAACAGAGGTATAGATCCACATCGGAGCACTGGGCTGAGGTCCCAAAGTCCAGCTGAAGATTGGGAGGAATGAGAATATGAGAAAAGAGGTCAAGACCATGATGTGTTCTCCCACTGAAACAGTCTACTTGAGCTAATGGGAGTTCACCAACTCCAGCTGGACTGGGAAGGAACAAGCATAGGTCCATACTAGTCCCTCTGAATGTGGTTGACAGTTACATGGCTGGGGCAGACTGAGGGACCACTGACAGTGGCACCAGGATTTATTCCTACTGCATGTACTGGCTTTTTGGGATCCTATTCTCTTTGGATGTATCCCTTGCTCAGCCTAGTTATAGTAGGGAGGGCCTTAGACCTTCCCCAAAGCAACGTGCTTTACCCTCTCTGAGGATTGGATGGGGGTGGGGTGGGAGTATGTGTGGAGGGAATGGGAACTTGGATTGGTATTTTTTAAAAATCTATTAAATTTTTAAAAAGAAAAGAAAAAAATCTCTGTCAATTATTTGACCCATGCTGATAGAACCAGTGGAGAATGTAACAGGCCCCCACACCTTAGTATGATCCCAGATCTTAGCACAATGGATACCATGATGGAAGCACAATTCAGGCCTTAAAACCCAGCACATAGGCAGCAACACCTGCCAGAAAGAACAAAGACCTAACCCATCAAAGTCCATAGTTTTGAGAAAGTCCCTAAATGCACTAACCATGTTTTATGACTTCTGTAGTACCACTTATGGCTAACAATTCTTGCTACCTGAGGTATAGCAATCCAGGATGATGCTCCATAACACAAAGACATAAACATGCACACACACATAAACATACACATGTATACCACATTAAATTACATATCTACACATGCATAGACATACATATGTACACACACAGAAATATACATATATATGCACAACCACATAATTACATGTGTATACACACATAAATATGCACATGCACACACAGATAAATATATAACAGGAACACACACATAAATATCCACATATAAACACAAAAGTAAAAATGTGCATGCATAGACAAACATAATCTATACATAAACACACAAAATCATAAGTATGCACGTTTACAGATAAACATAAACACATATACATACAAATATATATTTATACACATGTACACAACACACAGAGGTATGCTTACATAAATTATACATGCATACACATAAATATATATGTGCAAGCAAAGACATGGACACACAAACATAAATATTTGTATACATAAACATAAAGACATACAAGAGTACACACCTTAAACACAAACATCAAAAAACACATAAACATGTATACCCACATAAATATTCACATATACACAAACATGGATATGCTCATGTACACATACAAAGATATACACATATAAAACCATACAAATATAAACATATAAGTACATATATGTACATGTATATAACTATGCATTTGCATACACACAAAATATACATATGTATGCCAACAAACATACACATGTACACAGATAAATATCATTGATGTCAGGGTTTCTGCCCAGCCCGTCATTAAGTAACAAATCACACAGAGTTTTACATTAGTTATAAACTGATTGGCCATTAGCTCAGGCTTTTTATTAACTCTTATAACTTATATTAGCCCATTATTCTTGTCTGTGTTAGCCATGTGGCTCAGTACCTTATTCAGCAAGGCAGTCACATCTTGCTTCTTCTGTGGATGGGCCCAGGGCTGTAGACAAAACTTTCCTCTTCCCAGAATTCTCCTGTTCTCTTTGACCTACCTCTACTTCAGCGCAGTCTTCCAGGCAACTTGACTGGTTTCTCCTTCTTCCAGGTGGCTGGTCTGGTCTCAGTCTTTACAGCCTTTCTCCTCTGTCTTCTTTGCTCCTCAGTTTCCTTTTCCCGGAGGACTCTCAGCTTTCATTGTTTCCTCTGGCCGACAGGGACCTATGAATCTGGTCAGTTTCAGGGACTTCCTGAAGTTTTTCTGAGTTATTTACCTTCCTGCTTAAGAATCTGCCCTACAGGATGGATGTTGCAGTCTCAGAGGAAGCTGTCATTTAATACCCGCCCCTTCCTCCCACTCTGTCTCTCTGCCCCTCTTACACAGAGATCACTGAGCCTTGAGAGAGTGACTATAATGTTCACCTATGACTAAGAAAATAGACCATCATGCCACAGTAACAGTCACTTGCTCTCAGGAGCTTTCCCAATGATTATGAGTTGAGGTTGATAACAGCAGTGATCTATGAACACACGTGTTTAGAAGTCATCATGACAGCACATCACATCCATCTAGAAAAACCATAGACGTTGCTTCTCCATTGGGACCTATGAAAGGTTCTTGCCCTGGCTTATACTACCAGGCTTCAACTCTCTCTTGTGGAGCAGGCCTTAAATCCAATTAGAAGGCTGTGTTACCCACAATAGCCAAGCCACTATTGTCCAAGTAAGTACATCCTGCCTAGCATGTCAGTATTTTAACAGTGTCCATAGCTAATCAGGAATGTTGGTGACAACTCTCCACCAGCAGCTTGTATGGTCCTTTCCAGCACTGTGAAAGCCAATGAGCAAGGTGGGAGTTTCCAGGGAAGTCTTTGCTTAATTTCTCCCTGTCCTGCAGTCAAAGTGTTCAGGGCCTCTAGCAATATGGTCTTACAATCTAGTTCTGGCACACAGCCAATAGCAATAGCCACAGCCTTTAAGAGTTTGAAGGACCTCACAGAGAGGTAGCCTAACCCTGGCCCTGGAGATTTCATTCAGTAACATTATGACCTTGGGTAGTGCCCTTTCCCAACCACGTAGGACATATTTTGGAATTTTTTTTTCAGTTAACTCTCCTCCATAGGGTTGTAAGCATCATTGTACCTAGTTGTCTCTACAATGACTCTCCAAATCTGCAAACCACTCAGAGGTCAGCATTATGTTGTCTATATAACAGAACCTTTTCCAGAATCTATCACTGTCTCAACACTGTTTGAAAGTCCAAGGTTTAAAGTCTCTTCTAAGACTCATGGCAATCTCTTAACCCCTGAGAAAAATCAAAGAGCAGATCACATACTTCCAACATACAGTGCCACAGAATGTACATTGCCATTCCTAAAGGGAGCAGAGGGGATATAGTGAAATACTGGACCAAAGCAAGACTGAAAGCCAGCTAGGCGAACTCCAAGCTCTGGATCTCCTTATCTGATCTCAAAATGTTCTTCAGATCTCCAACTCCTTTAAATTTTGTTGTTGCAACACACTTCCCTCTCTTGGGATGGTTCCGTACCTGGTCTGCAGCTCTCTTTGCAGGTTTCCCACAATTGGCACCTCCAACATCTTGGGGTCTCCAGTGAAAGCGAGGCTTCACTTTCATAACTTCATGGAATGACCTCTTTGAGTCCCCAAAGCAGGAACATCCCTGACATATGCCTGACCTCGGTGGCTTTTCTTAGCCACATAGGAGGATTCCACAATCCTTTCTTGTTTGCTTGACTCTAAAGCCAGAACCACATGGTTAAGGTTGACAAATGCTGGTACTTGATGGGGTTGGAACTTGGCACTCTCATTCAGTCACATTTGCACCAGATTTCTGTTGGTGCTGGTTTCCTTTACTGCTTAAGTTTTTAATCTCTTTTCACAAGTTGGAAGCTCAACTGGGTGGGATCTTGCGCTAAGATAACCATTCCCTTTATTCAATGTATAACTGGTCTTTTCTTTAAACTTTTTATCCCCTTGAGCACTGAACTTATCACCATTACACGTTCTGGTTTAACTTTTCTCTTCAAACTACACATTTTGTATTTTTTCTTTTGCTCAGCCTGCTTCTTTACATTATAGATGAGTTCAAGGCTAGCCTAGTCTACAAAGAGAATTATAGGATAGCCAGGGATGCTACACAGAGAAACTTTGTCTTGAAAATACACACACACACACACACACACACACAGAGAGAGAGAGAGAGAGAGAGAGAGAGAGAGAGAGAGAGAAGAGAGAGAGAGCACTTACAACCACAAAGACAATCAATATTGGGCTATTTTGAAATCTGCTCTGCTAATGCCATTAAGCCATTATGCCAAAACTCTTCAGTTTAGCATTGGGAGATTTTTATGACAAAGGTAACAAGCAGCCACATTCTTATCCACCAAATATGACAAGAATGGTCTCTAGACAACTTACTAATATTCTTCCCCTCTAAAACTTCTTAAACTGGGTCCCTACAGTTCAAATCACCCTCAGCACTGTCTTCCATGCTCCCATATGATGGCCCATTAATAACCTCTTAAAGTAGACAACCATTTTTCTAGTCCAAAGTCCCAGCATCTTTTAAATTTCTCCAACAAGCAACACGCTCAGCAATAACTCCCTGGTAACAGCTTCCATCTTAGTCACTGTTTGAATGTTGTGAAGAGACACCATGACCAAGGCAACTTTTTTTTTTTGCTTTAATTTTTTTTATTGTTAAAAGAAAAATTTACATTTCCTCCCCTTGTGCCCGGCCCTCCCGCTCCCCCACTACCCCACCGCCCTCTCTCTGCTTCCTTAAGATGGGGCAGGATACCCTGCCCTATGAGAAGCCCAAGGCCCTCCCCCCTCCATCTCGGTCTAAGAAGGTGTGCATCCATATAGAATAAGTTCGCAAATAGTCAATACATGCAGAAGAGCTAGGTCCCAGTGCCATTATCATTGGCTTCTCAGTCAGTCCGCACTGGCAGTCACATTCAGAGAGTCCGGTTAGGTCATATGCTCATTCAGTCCTGGTCCAGCTGGATTTGATGAGCTCCCAATAGATCGAGCACACTGTCTCTGTTGGTGGGCCAGTCTCTCACGGTCCTGACGTCCTTGCTCATCTTCTCCCTCCTTCTGCTCTTCCACTGGACCTTGGTAGCTCAGTCCCTTGTTCTGATGTGAATGTGGGTCTCTGGCTCTATCTCCATCCATCATGCGAAATTTCTATGGTGACGATTAAGATATTCAACAAAGTAACTATGGGACAGGTTCAGTTCAGGCACCCACTCCTCTGCTGCCCAAGTACCTAGTTGGGACATCCCTGTGAATACCTGGGATCCGCTCTAGAGAGAAGTCTCTTGCCAATCTTAAAATGACTCCCGTTAATGTAGATATCTTATTCCCTTCTCCAATATCCACCCTTCCTCGATCTCCACCCTCCCACAACCCCAGGCTCTCCCCGGTTCTTCCTTTCTCCCTTCTACCCCCTCCCCCAGTCCCTACCTCCACCCCCATCCCCACACCCGTGCTTCCAACTTTTGTCTGACGATCTTGTTTGCTTCCGACTTCCAGGAAAATCTATATATGTTTTTCTTTGGGTTCACCTTGCTATTTGGCTTCTGCAGGCTTGTGAGCTATAAGCTTAATGTCCTTTGTTAATGGCTAAGGTCCACTAATGAGTGAGTACATACCACACTCATCTTTTTGGGTTTGGGATATCTCACTAAGGATAGAGAAAACGTCTAATTGGGGGCTTGCTTATAGTTTCAGAGACCTTGTCCATTGTCATCAAGGCAGGGAACATGAGTGTAGGTCAATGTTACTTTCCTGCCAGTAGCCCCCAAATAAATACACTGAGGCTTTAATAAATTACAAATACTTGGTCAATAGCTTAGGCTTGTTACTACCTAACTCTTGCATTTAAATTGACTCTTTTTTTTTAATCTACACTTTACCACATTACTTAGTATCTTTTCTCAATATGGCTTGTCCATTTGGTTTTTCTCTTTCTTGAGACTTCCCTGACTGTTTTCTTCCCATCATTCTCTCTGTTTCAGCCTGTCTTACCAAATCTCTTTCTGCCTGGCTAGCAGCCAATAATTTTTTTATTATCAATGAGAGCAATACTTTTTTCACAGTGTAGAAGATTATTCCACATCATATGAGGGCAGGCATGGCAGGCCTGGTGTTGGAGGAGTACTTGAAAGCTACATACTGATCTACAGGCAGGAAGCAGGGGGTTGTAATGGGCCTGGTATGGGCTTTTGAAACCTCAGAGCGCACCCCAGTGACACACTTACTCCAACAAGGATACACCTCCTAATCCTACCAGAGTTCTACTGTGATAGGTGACTAAGTATTCAAATATATGAGTCAATGAGGGCCAGTATTATTTAAACCACAGCAAGTGCCTTTTGGATTTAAATCCATTCAGCTATTGGGTCAATTATGGGGGTAAGGCAGGAACGCTCGGTTGCAGTAAAGGAGACTGGTCATCACACATCTTGCATAGGATTGGTGCTGGGGCTTGCACACACATCTCACTGCTGTAGGTGTATGCATGCCACCTTTGTAGAGTTTGATTCTGTGCCACACCAGAACCAGGAGACCTCCAGTCTATACAGTCACTGAGATGGAGCCAGTTCTTATTCCACCTTCTGCAATGCTGTAGATACCTCTCCTTTGCTGCTCTAGTGCTGTGTGCATAGATTCTCTTCCTTCCCATGACTGAGACCAAAACCCTACTGGAACTATTTGCTCATGTTGCATAAACCACAGCGCCCCCCCTCCCAGGTAGAGCTGAATTCATGGTGACTTCAAATAGGAAGAGGCACTGGGGTAGTGGTGCACACAGCTGTTTAGCCTGTCCTACAAGGATCTCAGCCTGCTAAAAAGCTTTTTGGGCTTTTCTGCCCCAAATCCTTATAACACTCTTTATTAACTTATACAGAGGATGCGAGATATGATATGAAAATCTTCCAGTATCCTAAGGGTCCCCCAAATGCTTGTAGCTTCTTTATGTTTGCAAGCAGGGACTGTTGTGGTTTTTATCACTAATGTTATCAGGTATCAGACACATGTTACCAAACTATACATCTGCAAAAATTTTTATAACTGTGCCTAGCCATTTCTCCTTCAAACCACAAAAACTAACACACCTTTCCCTTTACTGGCCTCCCAGGTTTGGGATACCCGAACCCCCTTTATAGCCAAACATCATTCCCCCTCTTGTCACCCAATTACAAAACCCTACCAATTACATCACCCAGAATCAATACTAACTCTCTCTCCGAAGTCTCAGGGGACTTAAGCCTCTTATTTCTGGCCTCTTAAGAAAAGGACTTTTGTGCCCACCCCTTCCCCATTTAGTAACCCTATGCTCACAGTTTAAAACCCAACAGAACCGACTGTTCAGTATCTCCAATTATTAACTCTGTAGTGGTTCCTTGGGTGAAGAGGACCCAACTCCTATGCTTTCTTATTATTACCTTAGGGACCTCTCGTTTCTCTGTTCTAGAACTCAAAGATGCCTTCTTTTCCATTCCTCTTGACCCTCCAGTAAGAAAATATGCTTGGTTTTACTTGAACTGGCCCAGTCACCCAGTTTTCTGCCCAACTCACCTAGGCTATCCTACCCCACGGGTTCTGGGACAGTTCACATCTATTTGGCCAGGCTTTGGCCTCTGGTTTCCTCTTTTTGTGTCTTCTTCAATAAATATGTAGATGATCTTCTCCTCTGTAGTCTGTCCCTAAAAATTAGCTAGGCTGACACCTCTACTCTACTAAATTTTTTGTCTAGCAGAGACTATAGTGTCTCACCCTCTGTGGTCCAGCTGTCCACTACTCATGTCATTACCCTAGATAGAAAATACCTATATATACTCACAGTCCCCACAAGCAAGGTTGAAATTCTGTCCTTCCTGGGGATGGCTGATGTCTAATGCTCTTGGATCCTTTCTTTCTCTCTTCTTGTTTATCCCCCAGATGAGGCAGCCCTTGGCCCTTTACTTGAGCCCTCCTTTCACCCATTGCCAAGCCTTTCCATAGCTTCAATGAGACCTCCCAGTCTGAACCACTAATCAACAGGTCAGATCAATAGCTCTTACATACACCTTTCAACAAGCAAAAAGAAATCCAAACCAAGCCTCTAATCTGATCAAGCTGCTGATCTGACTCTCTGAGATATATATGAATCATTTGTTTTTGCTAACTTCTGCCACCCACCGTATTTGATTCCAAATTCTAGAGTCCACCTCTTCAACCACTTCCCTCCACCTGCTCTAACCATCTATCTCTCCTTGCATACTGACTAAATGTCCTCTCTCTAGCTACTGGAGCCTGCTAATCCCTCCAAGGAGCCCACCACACGGGCATCTCACTGTTATGCCCCACAGGGTCCGACCATGTGGACAACTCTCTAGTTACTAAGATACTTGCTCCTGTCCCTCTGTTGAACCGTTTCCTGTTTCCTTGTCTTCTTTCCATAGGAGCTGCCTACTAAGTCCTGCAGCCTCCTTAAGCTCTTCTGGGCCTCTAGGACCTTGTCTTTCCTGTCCCTCAGATCCCTTCTGGAAATCCCTCCTAGGCTTCTCTCTTGTGTCTCAGCTCCCACTTGGATCTTATAAAACTGCCTTTGGCAGAGTTCATTTTGAGACCCTTTCTCCCTTCACAGACTCAGATATTATTTTTTAAAAATTGCTCTGTTACTACAAACAGTTTGACCTCATTCCAGCCCGATGATCAAAACTGGCATGCTCAATTTTAAAATTCTCCCGTATGGTAACACCTTCTGACAGGACACAAACAAATGATCACACAATTTTTTATATCTAAACGTGCTCTCTCCTCTTCTATTTCTTCCTATCTACACATGTTCAGGGTAGTTCTTACATATAGATGTTTAACATTCAAGAGCCCCCCCCCCACTTCTAACCCATAACCCATCCTAATGGGGTTAAGAAATTGCTCTGTAGCAGACTGCCAAAGTCAATTCAGTTCTCTATAACTTCCTTGTCTATCTTTCCTTCACTGGGGCTTACCCCCCACAATACCTGTTTTCTCTATAACCAAAAGGAAGATTACTGTAAACAGTGGTCAGAAATTATATTCCTCCTTATATTCCTCTCTAGTTAGTCCTGGGTTTAAAGACATGCACCACCACCACCCACCCTCTATGGCTAACTAGTGTGGCTGCTGGGATTAAAGGTGTGTGCCACCACTGCCTAGCCCTTATGGATGACTAGTGTGACTAGCTTTGCACTCTGATCTTCAGGCAAGCTTTATTAGGTCATAATAAACTAAACATCATTGTAAATAACACTATCTGGCTGCTTTGGAGATTGCTGGTTTTGCGTTCCTCGCAGGTTAAACCCACAACTACCATTCAGACCTCACCCATTGGCCTATTAGATTCTCTCACCTCCCCACCTATTAACTGCTCTGAACCAAATATTATTACCACCTCTATCTCTCCCACCCTTCGGTGTCATAGACTGTTTTGACATTCATGGGCACACTGGTTTCTTTGTCTAACCGTCAGCACTACTACTCAGCCTCTATGCCCAAACATTCACAATCCCTTGTGGCACTGATCCACTGCCTATCCACTGGGTGGGCTGGAACTTGTGTTCTGGTGTTTCCCTGTTTTAAAATAGAAGAGATACCTAGTGAAAACCTTTGCTGGTTCTCCTCTTTATCCAAGACTTCCAACAGGCGGCTCAGACCATCCTTACCCTCCAGGTCCAAATAGGGTCATTAGCCGCTGTAGAGCTACAATTAGATCTGCTAACCGGAGAGGGGTGGCCTTGGCCTTTGCCTCTTCTTCAGTGAGGAATGTTGCTTCCACATAACCAGGGTTATCTGGTCCAGTGAACTGGAGTTCAAACATAGCTGCTCTTATTCCTAATTCCTTCAATAGCGTCTGGCCTCCTCCATGGTCCTCCAGTTCCTGATATTTATGGAACTTCAGACAGTGATAACTACGTATTCTTAATGGCTTTAATAAGCTGATCCATCAAGGACTGATTCCTTGCATACTGTCTCAGATTATGCAACCTTTGCCTTAAGGCTGGTTAGTTATATCACTCAGTTTTCCTGTCTCCACAACACTTCCAATCCTCACGGTCTCACAAATCAGGCTGAGGCTTTTTTTTTTCTTCAATATTTAAGTCTTCCCTAATTTCAGCCGCTGAAGTGCTGAGTATTTCCTAATCACACTAGTTTCTTGCATTGGCCCATGGGTGCACATCTTTTTCTACTAAAAAAGGTATCATTTATTGCTTTATCATCTCTCTTTCATCCTCTTGTTTATATAATTTAGTTGCCAAATTAGAGGTTAGCACAGAGGATGCTTGCTTTATTGTTGCAATTGTTCCTGTAGTTGAACAATTTCCTGCTTTACATAATCAAGTTCCTGCTTAGCGTCCCTCTGGCTTCAGAAGCATTTCTAACTACACACAGTGACCAGGCAAGCTCTACCATTGCTTGTCAGCAGTTTTGCCTCTTCTGCACTAATCTCACCTTTGACTTTTCAGGGCCTCTCTGTAGTCATGTGATAGAACCGACTCATGAAGCAGGCGTGCCACCTTATACCATAAAATGCAGACTGCCTTTCTGGTATTCCTTCCACAGATACTCCTAACACTCATGGCTCACTGTTAGTTGTGTGTCTCACTACCTGTAGCAAGAGCTATGCAACTGCTGTCACCGTTTGAAGGCACACTAACATACTCAATACAAAACAGGGTAACTGTACCGTAATGTCCTCCATGGATGTTCCCCCCTCAGGCTTCTCAGCCACAGTAACATGCCGTTGTCAGTACAGTGCCCCCACCTTTCCCCAACTTGTCTTTGGTTCTGTTG
The DNA here is from genome assembly GCA_028555095.1 of Dicrostonyx torquatus. NCBI lineage: Eukaryota > Metazoa > Chordata > Mammalia > Rodentia > Cricetidae > Dicrostonyx > Dicrostonyx torquatus. Next base: position 122,006 of record JAQHUG010000760.1, on the reverse strand, counting down.
GACCCTGGTTTAGGCACCAACTATGTTATCTGTTATCTGACAAAGCTTCTCCTGGGGAGACACAACACACATGTCCATTCATGATAGGCATCCCATGACAGATCAAAGTACAGATACTACCACAGTCCAACTTGGAGAACCATAAGTCCCATACAGGAGTACGGGTGAGGGATGACTTACGGAACAGGAATGACTCAAAGACAGGTGCATAAGCAAAGTCGACCCCCGCATGGGAACCAGGAGCATGCTGCACAGCCTGCAGGCATAAAGAATGTCTTTCCAGATGCTTCAGTTAGTCTCAGCCCCTTCCAGGCAGCACAGCTGGACTCAGAGTCTTCTTGCAGCTTTTTTCATCTTAGAGTATTCTTTACAGCTCAGCTTTCTTTCAGCTTAGAGGGACACTCAGCTTTTATAGGGAGGAATCAAGTGAATCTAGTCAGTTTCAGCGACTTCCTGAAGAGATTTTGAGTCACTTACCTTCCTGCTTAAGGATGGTAATGTTTCCGTCACAAAGGAAACTGTTATCCAACAAGAGCACACACAAAAATACATACACATACATGCACACAAATATGTATATCTGTAAAATGCATAAATATACATATAGACACACACTTAAATATACTCATATGACCATACATAAATATATACATGCACAATACATTAACATAAACATATACATACATAATCATAGATATACATGCACAGATTATGTATGCTCATGTGTATAATTATGTACATGTAATGTATATATTTATTTTTGTGTCCATTTGTATACTTACGTGTGTCTACAACGGTGTATGTTTATGGTGGTATGTGTACATGAGTATATTAATGTTTGTGTGTTTGCAAGTGAATGCTTATGTATGTGTTTACATGGTGTATATTTGTGTGTATATGTGGACAATTTTTTGTGTGGGTACATGTGGACACTTATGTGCGTATATGTGTATATTTATGTGGGTGCTTATGTGTGTTTATATGAGTGTACTTATTTGTGTATACATGTGTATGTTTTTGTGTACATCTATATTTTTATGTTTATGTGTGTATATGTATATATTATGGATATATAGGTTGTATGTTTATGTTCATGTATATGTTTACACTTATTCATGTGTGTACATGTGTCGATGCACACACATGTGTGTTTTTATTATATGTGTATTTTATTTGTGCATGCATTTTATATTCGTGTTTATGTATACATATTTATGCTTATGTGTTTATACAAGTGTATTTTTATATGTGTTTATGTGTGCACATGTGTATATTCATGTGTATACATATTTCATTTATGTGTGTATCTTTATGTGTGTATACATGTGTGTAATCATGTTTGTACCTGTGTGTATGTATGTGTGATTATGTTTGTACATGTGCATATTTCTGTGTGTACATCTGTATATTTTTGAATGTGTACATATATGTGAGTGTACAGGAATATATGATCATGTGTATAGATGTGCATATTAATTTATCTCTGGTAATGAATATTTGTATGTGTGTATATGCATATAGTTGTGTGTGCATGTGTATGTTTATGTGTGTTCATATATATGTTTACAAGAATGTACAAGTGTATGTTTATGTGTGTACATGTGTATGTACTGCTTCTTTAGATTTATTTGTATTTACATGGGTATACTTACATGTGTACATGCTTATAATTATACTGCATATGTGAACATTTAATGTTTATTGTACATACTTATATCTGTGTACAATATGTATAATTATACCTGTACATGTGAATCTTTATTTGTGTACATGTCTATATTTATGAATGTATACATGTGAAAATTATGTGGGTGTACAAGTGTATGCTTATGTGTTTTTATATTTGTTCATATATTTGTATGTGCTTGTTTTTGTGTGTACATGTCCATGTTTGTGTGTATCCATGTATATGCTTATGTGTGTCCACATATGTATATTTATATATGTACTTTTGTGTACATATGTATGTGTGTATGCACACATATTTTTGTGTGACATGTGTAGGTTCATGTTTGTATGTCCATGTGTATGTTTATGTTTGTACATATGCATATTTACATGTGTATATTTTTGTGTGTATGTTTATGTATACAGGTGTTTATTTACATGTGTAAACATGTGTATATTTATGCGTGTGCCTGTGTGTACATGCTTTTGTTTATGTATGTGCACATGTTTATATTTACATATGTGTGCAAATGTGTACATTATTCCTCAGTATGATTTCAGAAAGAATATTCTATCCTCAGAGAGATTTTCTTTGAACACTGTAAAAGTATATTGCTTCATTGTTTGGTGTTCTCTAATTTTCCTTGTAACATTTACTATCTTCTCTAAAAATCTGGGTTATTTGCCCATTTATGTGTTCATCACTGGCCCTACTTGCTTTGCTCTAAGTACCATGAGTGAAAAATCGAATTTTGGTTGCTTTCTTAAGTGCCTCTGAGTTATAGCTTGTACATTTTTGGTGGGTGAATGAGTGAATAAACGGATGGATGGATGAAATCTCCTAGACCACACATTTGATGCACATTTTGTGGGTTCCTTATAGGACCTTACCAGAGATTGAGTTTTGCCTTTAACACCACAGGCTGGGAGTGGTGCAGCTAAACCCACAAAATTGTGGACTTTGCACCAGAACATTTTTCTTGAAGGGAAATGATTCTGGGCAGCGAATGGAGCTTGGCTGAATAATAGACTAAGTCCCCAAAGGGAAACCGGATGGCAGAGATTCCAGTGTTCCTACCTCTTAAAGAGGTAGAACTGCCAACATGTGGCTAAGGATTACATCCAATTCCAAATTCCAGACTGCACTTGGGCATTTCACATACTCGGTAAGTGCCCGGTGATCTTCAGAACAGTGCAGTAATTGTTTGGAAAAGGAAATGAGATCCATGGGTTTGAAAGAAGGCCTGATCTAGGACCCTCTTCAGAGGTTGTTCTAAGTTTGGACTGATGGAATGATAAAGCTGTTTTACTTCTCTTTTACAGTATGGCTGAATTTGGAAGATTTTGTCATTTCTCAGGTCACTGATGATGCTTGCAAGCACGCCCCATTATTTCCACTATAAAATCCTGCTTTCCCCACTGATAATAAGCTGGCAGCTGAAAACCATCTCTATGATTCTAGAATGGCAGTTTCCGTAGAGAGAACTTGGGATGTGAAGAGAACCCTGGAGCAGAAGTCAGAAGTGGGAAGGCCTGTGCATGTCCAGCTAGACTTGGGGCTCTCATTGGCCCTAAACTGCTTTCCATGTAAGGAGTGGTTTGAGTTTTATGGTGACTTGGGTGTCGGGGGGGGGCGGTTAGAATCTGACCTTGATTCAGCAGTCATTTTTTAGTGTGAGATACTGTCAAGAAGACCCCCCCTTTTCTGTTAGTCTTGGTTTATCGTTCAAACACAATGTGTTTAGAGGGTCTGAGGCTCAAGATCATTCCAGCTGTGTAGGTCGAGTTAAGTTATTTCATCACCAAGCAAAACCGACTATATATAGCACTGAGCCAAAAACTTTATAATAGTGACCATTCAGTAGTGGCCCATCCTGTTTTGACACTTGTTCCTTCTGTAACTCTTTCAGAGACTTGCTTGTTTCTTTAAGGTGGGTTTTGCCTATCCTTCAGAAGCCAGCCCTTATAAGTCAGTATAAAATCAATATTTACCATGAAATAGTCAATCAGAGGACATCAAAGTCCAAAGACCTAAGCAATCTCAGGGGCACCTCAAATAGAAAGTGGAGTTAAGTGTCTACTGTTCCAAGTCCTCCTTCAATGCTGGTACTACCCTCTGGCAGGCACAGGCTGTGGTGAAGGAACTTCATCAGAGGGCAGAAGGTAAAGGTCATAGGATAGAAGGAGTGTGACTTCTCCATCAGTCTAGAAATTCTGGCAGCGGAGACTCAAGGACATTGGATTCTCCTGACCTTCACCTATTATAAAGAAAGTCAGTTGAGGAAAAGCAGCCCTATAACAACGTTTCTTGAATAGTCATGATGAGCTAGGCTTTGGCTCAATGCTTTATATATTTGGTTTTGCTTGATGATGCTTATCCTACCAAGAAGGAAACCAGGACAGTTAGCTGAAATTGCTTAAATGAACCTACAAAGCTAGAATGACCAGGAGGATTGAACCCAAGGACTGCCAAGTTGATGTCTGTCCTAACAACAACAGCCATAAAAAAAAAATAACCAAAGTGGAGGGAATGTAGTAAGCAGTGGTAGAAACCACTTTGGACCTGAGGTCTAGAGTCCTTCAATGCATTACCTTGGTGACCTTGGACAAATTATTTGACTACTTTGAGTGACAAGATATTTCCTTATAACATGGGAATAATCAATCTTTCACAGTATAATGTTAAAGGACTGCACATAGCAAGTGTTTCCTGTTGGTGTCTGACATGCAATAAATGCTTGGTAAATGCCAGTCACTGTTAGTATTATTGCTACTGCTATTACTTCCTTCTTCCTTCCAGGACTGTTACAAGGCTGACAAGGGGAAGCAGCTGGGAAAGTTCTGTTTGCTGTGTGCTTGTCAGCAATCTCTTTCATTACAATTATAGCAGTCTAAGGGAAAGAGTTATTCCAGAAGCTCAAATCCCATCCCCCCCCCGAATGGTTCAAATTCTTTGCTCTGTTTCCAACAGTGATGACGAGCAAGGTTTGACTCAGTGCCCACTGTGAATGACGTCCCTCAACATCTCAAGAACTGTGCAGCAATGCTTTTTCTGGGCCTATTTTAACATCAGAGGGACTTTGAAGCTAGGTTTCAACATTTAGCATTATTATTTAGAGATGGTGTTTTTCAATGAATAAAGGTTTCTAACTTAGAGGTACCAGAGGGTAGGCCAAGGGCATGGATGAAAAGCACCTTAGATTCAAGCTAATTCTGTTGTTGATTGTTACTGATTATGACAACAGTGTATGTGCATTGTAAAAAAAATGCAGAAATATGTGGAGAGAAATTTAAAACATCCTGAGTGCAGTCACTCAGAAACAAAGAATGCTTATAGATCAGTGTACTTTGACTTGTTTTTATTCCGTGTTATCATGTTACATGTATTGCATAATTGTGATGGTATCAGCCATGTAATGTATGTTTCCCATAATTTCATACTATCAGAATATGAATTCACTTTATTTTTTTGTTTTAATTTATCTTTACTTATGGCTCTGTGTGCTCCCCTCCCCTCTGATTGTGTGTGTGTGCGTGTGTGTGTGTGTGTGTGTGTGTGTGTGTGTGTATGTGTGTGTATCCAAGGGTTCCAGAGGAAGGTGTTGGATCTTTGGAGTTGAAGTTACAGATGTTGCTGGGAACCAAACTTAGGTCATCTACAAGAGCAGCAAGTGCTCTTAATTATTGAGCCACCTCTCCAAGCCCCATGAATTCATTTTCAGTTTGTAGATGCTACATATCCCAACAAAGAAGCATAGAACACAACATACTTAATCAATTCCTTTTTAATTGTTTAGTTTTTATTTTCTAATTCTTACTAACCTTTTTCCTTCCCTGAGGCCGGATCTCCAGGCTGGTCTTAATCTCTACCTCTGCCTCCCAAGTCTTGGAATCGTAAACATCTGCCATCATGCCAAGCATTCCATGTTTGTACACACACACACACACACACACACACACACACACACACAAATATTTATTTTCTTTGAGTAGAATCTTAGTGATAATTAAGAGTTGAAGAAGAAGAATGAAAAGGAGGAGGAGAAGAAAGTCAAAGAAGAAAATGAACAAGTTCAAGGCTTCCTAGAAAGACTTCATTCTATTAATTTTTACAATCCTAAAAACTGTGAGTTGGCGCACGCCTTTAATCCCAGCACTTGGGAGGCAGAGGCAGGCGGATCTTTGTGAGTTCGAGACCAGCCTGGTCTACATACAAGAGCTAGTTCCAGGACAGGCTCCAAAGCTAAACAGAAACCCTGTCTCGAAAAACAAAAAGCAAAACAAAAACCTGTGAGTGACATTCTTTGATCAGTAGCAAGTAAAAGTAGTTCTTAAAATATTTTGATTCCATGCAAAGCAGTAGGTTTAAAAGGATAGCAATCCACCATCCTGATTTGCATTGCTGGCTACTCTAGCCACACATGCAGCATTTCTTGTTTCTTAGTCACGCGTTTCTTTTCTGGGAGTTGTCTACTGTGTTCTTTGCTGGACAGACTTGATTAATAGTGGTCCTGATAACCCTACAGTTGTCTGCAGAAGATGCCAAACCTTGCATTCAGCCACATCTGATGGGAGACCAGGTTCCTGAAGGATTAGTAAGAGTCTGTATTAGCATTTATGTTTCAGTGAAACCAGAAAGGGCTAAGAGTCTGTGTAGCCTAAAGCCTTTGCTATCATATTTTTATGCTTTTTGACTTCCAATACCTCTTTTTTTCTGAACTGCTGTTCTAGCAGGAGGGCTAAATTTGGTGCATGTGTCTGACCTTTCTTCAGTATCTGCCTTTGGCCTCCTGCTATGTGCAACACCCAGTGGCCACATTAACAGACTCTAGTATAGAGACAAGAATCGGCTTTGAAGTCAGGCAGACCTTGGGCAAGTCTCAACCTTTTAGACATTTATTTTCTTCTTTCTTTCAAGTATAGATGATAGTCCCAACTCTAAGGAATGAATGTGTTTCTGTTTTTATGGTGCTGAGGATCAAATTCAACGTCCCACGCACACAAGGCAATCACTCTACTCAGCTTCCGGGAGTACAAAACTCCGGAACAGTGCCTGCCCCATCACAAGACTCCTCTTACCTCAAGAATTTCTGAGCTGATTCTGTGGATTTCATGCTTAGCTAGTGCCTAGCACAAAGTGGAATTAGAATGTACCTTCTTCAGCATCTGCTCAAACAGATCCTGAGCAGACCTTCTCTGCATCTTTCTGACCTTAACTGCTATAGTGGGACATTAGGAAAAGTACTGAACCCCATTCTGATACACAGCATCAGAGTCATCACTTTTGTCTTCTCGTCTCTTCCTAACATAATATCATGAGCATTTTCCCTTTACAGCTAATGATGCCAGCCTGAATCCAGCCACTCTCCCTTATTAAGGGACCTTAGGCAGGATGCTTAACTTCTCTGTGTCCTAACACTATTCCTATATAATATTCAGAGGTTTGTGGAAAGCACTAGGTCAGCAGGGCAAAGTCCTTGTGAATGGGTTCAGTGTCCTTATTTAAAAAAAAAAAAAGATTCTTTCTTCCACAAGAAGTCAGTGAAAGGATAGTATCTGTGGACTAGCAATAAGGTTCTTCCCAGACCCGCTACAAGGTGGCAGCATCTTGATCCTGGATTTCTTAACCACCAAAATTGAGAGAGACAAATTGGCATAGTCTTTGTTATACTAACCCAAATAGTCTAGGACATAAGTACTTACTTGGTGAGGTTCTGAGGGGTCAATGAAGTAACTCATGCAGAACTCATGCCTGGAACATGCAGACTTTATTATCTGCTATTAATATCGGCTCTACTATCTTGATAGCCACCCCGATATGATGTTATATAATTAAGTTGAACAGATGTATTTCTTTTTGTCTGGTGTTGGATAGATATGGTATTTCCCATTTTTAAACGTAAACTATAGAGTTTACTTACAAAATAAGTCATGTTGGGCATGATGTAACCCTAGTATTCAGGAAACTAAGGTAGAGGAGTATTATGAGTTCTGACCTAAACTGGGCTACATAGGGAGTTCCACGCCAGCCCGGATCGCAAAGTAAAACTCTGCCTCAGAAAACTTAATAAGTAACAAGCCATCTTGTAGTTTGTGGTTTAGAGATAAAATCAAAGCAGTGAATTAAAAAAATGTGGGCTGGTGAGATGACTTAGAGGACAAAGGTACTAGGTACCATGCCTGGCAACCTGAGTTTGCTATGTGAAACTCACACATAGGAAGGAGAGAACCAGCTCCCCCAAAATGTCTTCTGACTTCTACGTGTGAACAAAGGCATGCATAGGATCATGTGCATACACATGAATGAAATAAGCTTTTAAAAAGTAATAAAAAGAATTCATGTTGAATGGAGTAATATTACTGTTTAAGTAATCTTACAGAGCTGGGGTGGTGGTTATAGCTGGATGCCAGCACCTGGGAGACTGGGGCCAGTCTATGCTCTAAAGGGAAACTGCCTTAAAGTTTTATCATAAAGAAACTCAACATTTCCTTGCCATGTTTCTGGCTAATTGTCCCACCTGAGAAACCTAGCTTGAAACATCCTTATCTGAGGCCAGGAGACCTGGTCACTCTGCAAGGTCTTCTAGGCCTTTGCTCTGGGATCCTCCTGGCAGAAAAGCCAAATCAGCTTTTCTCCTCTGGTGGCAGAGAATCTCTGATACAGCACAGCTCAGGCCAGCCCAGCAGCTTTTAGATACCATTTGGAAATATCCAGTAGGACAAGCGTCAAACCATGTCACCTGATCTGTAGTTTATGGGACAGAGGTTTCTGCAGACAGAGGTTTCTGTCCGTTAGTCTTTCAGCTAACAAAACTCAGAGTTAGCAATAGCAACTAAAATACGAGGTGACATACAGAGTGCATTTTGTGTGTCAGGGTATTTTTTTTAAAGTTCTGATTTATTTAAGAAATTAATGGTCTCCTTTATAGACCAGGAAACTGAGGTTCAGAGAAGGTAAAGTTTTCCTCCAGGGAAACTTGATCGGAATCTGTGGCTGTAAAAACCCAGCTTTCCCTATGAGCACAACAGGATCTTTCAGCTTTACCAGCATGTATTGTGCTCACTGCTAGGCACTGGCACCGACAGAGCCTGGTGGAAGAGAAAGGCAGGGGTATTAACCACAAGTTCTAGGTTGATGAGTGCCCAGGAGAAGTAATTAAGTCATGTGGGTGGTTCATTTTATTTGTGGTACATATGTCTGAAAGCCACCATTAATCCTTTTAGGAAGAGGCAAGGGTTGAAAGATCAGGGTTATAAACAAAGGACAGTAGCGAAATGTGTGTGTGTAGGGGGGTGAACTCCCACTCAGAAATTCAAGTCTCCTAGAGGATGTGGCATTTTGGTTGGGGTTGAGGAACCAAAAGAATACGGCTTGGGGGAGGGAATGCTATGTCCACTCCCTTATTAAGGACAAGCAAAAATAGAACTCTGGTCAGTACTTGCTAAATATTGATCTTCAGAACAATATATAGCCCTCTGATTTTGCCCCCTTTTTTACATACATATGTCTATAAAGACACAGCCAGGGACAACCTCACACTCAAAAACAGAGAACTGACACAAAGCACAACACTGATACACTTACACACATTATGTTAAATATATCATATGAATTTATACAGTTCTTATATTCACAGACTCACAGATACCCACAATCTTCTCAGAAAAACAAATGTGTTCATGCTTTCATACACAAGCTTCAACATATCCTCTCTCCACCCACTACTCATTCAGGCAAATAAATGCATGCTTTCATTAACACGCACGAGTTCACACACAAATCTCACCCTGCCTGTCTGGTTAGAGGCGAATGACTAATGGGAAACCATGCACAAAGGCAAGCATCCTAGGAGAGGCCAGGACTGCCTTCAGCAGGGAGGCTGGCAGGATGAGACTACACCATCGGAAGACAAACTTGATCTGCCAGGCTGAACTTAGAAGTTGCTCAGCCGAGGCTACAGAGTCGGACACTGCACTGGATCCTAGTGATGGTGTAAGTTTGCCAGCCTGATTTCCAACATCTTCCAGAGTTTAATGTCATCCGGGGTCAAGCTAAGCTATCAGCCCCACCCCAAGGACGGCAACAGGCTGGAATCTCTGGGGATGCAGAGGCAGCGCAGGCTGCTTTCCAACCTCAGGAGTGTCCTGAAACAGTGCAACCCCGAGTGGTTAGCATTAATGATGGTTTAGAAGGGTGGGTCAAGCACTAAGCCCTTCATGTACATGATATCATGCTCACAACAGCTCTGTGAGGGGGATGGGGTGTGTCCTCTCATCTCACCATTTAAGTGGTTGAGAGCACTGCTTGAGCCACAAAAACACTCAGCAAGAGGTGAGGAGCTGAAATTCAACCTGGTCCGATCCTATTCTTCCCGAGGTTCGGGCCATAAAGTGCGCATGCGAGTGTGTCTCCCCCGCGCCCGAAGCTTGCACCTTATGCTCACGATGGGACTCTAGACTGTCCCATCCAAATTAGTCCAGCGCCAGGCCCCTAGCAGGTGTCTGTTGGGAGTTCTAGGGCTGTCAGCAAGAGCTTCAGTTTCCCCATCTCTGAAATGGGGATGGCGTGTTTACTCTGCAGGGCGAGGGCCAGGCTCTCTTGAGCAACAAAGTGAGTGCAGAGTACCCATCTATATACCGCTGCCACCTCCCGCGCCCATCGCCGCGATGCAGCCCGGTCCCCGCCCGAGTCGGGGTGCCGCTCGGCGTCCCCATTGTTCAGGAGGGCGGAGACGCTGCCCCCAGGGGATTCCCCGCCCCGGGTCCAGTTCGGAGCCCAGTGGCACAGATGACTTGGCCGGGCGTCTGCCGCGCGGGGCGCGTCCTTTGTCTGCTCGGCGGCGCCGGGTGCCCGAGGCCCGCGTCCCGCTCTGTGGGTAGACAAAGCCGGGGCAGCCGCGAACCGGGCCGGCTCCAGCGCCGCTCGCGCCTCCCGACGTCCCGCCTGCTCCCTTCTGCGTCCTCTGATTGGTCCGCGCCGTTACAAAGAGGCCGGGGAGCGGGCGGGTCACGTGGGCCGACGCGGCTTCCTATTGGTGGACCTCGGCTGTCTATCGAGGAGGGCGGGCAGTGCGCGCTCCGCCGGGTCTCTCCCTCCGCTCTGAGGCCCGCCCGCGGGGCCGGCCGCCTGTCAGAGGGAGGTGGCGATGGTGCGCCCGGTGGCGGCAGCGGCGGTGGCGACGGCTTCCTTGGTCGGACGGCAGGGAGGAGAAGATGACTGACCGACCGACCGGATGAATGAATGAATGGCGGAGCCGAGCGCGCCATGAGGAGCCTGCCGAGCCTGGGCGGCCTCGCCCTGTTGTGTTGCGCGGCGGCCGCCGCCGCTTCAGCTGCCTCGGCGGGGAATGTCACCGGCGGCGGCGGGGCGGAGGGGCAGGTGGTCGTGTCGCCCACCCCGGGGCTGCGGGACCAAGCCAGCCACCCCTTCCCTAAGGCCGCGGCTCCCACGGCGCAGGCCCCGCGGAGCGGCCCCCCACGCAACACTGTCCGCAGAGCCGGGGCTGCGACCCTGCCAGCCGGCTCCCCGGAGACCACCCCTCTCCGCCCCACCGCGGCACCCGCTGCCACCACCTTCCCGGTTCTAGGCCCTTCGCCCGCCGCCCCTTCGGAAGAGGGACGCACTCCCGCCACCGAGCCACCACCCTCCGGACCCGCGCCCAGCACCCTTGAGAGCACAGCTGGCCAGGTGCCGACCACCTCCATAGTCACCACCGCTCAGGCGCCCAGCACTCCCGGGACCCCGACTGCGGTGTCCTGGAACAGCAGCAGCCCCAGCAGCGTCCCGCCCACCGCACCTGCCACCGAAGCCCCTGCGCCTCCTCCCCCAGGTGAGTCCCCGGCGCTTGCTCGCTCTCTGTCATTTCCCCGGGCACTGCCCGTCTTCACCCCAGCCTCTGTCACCCCGTTCTGGCCACTTCGTGTCCTATAGACTTCAAGGGAAGATCCAGGCTCCAGCTAAGACTCAGAAAGCCTTTTGTCCCCCCTCACCCGGTGCTGTGCTCCATCCAGAGGGAAAGGCTGCTTAGTGCCTCTTCCTAAAACAGGATTTTTCTGACCTTTGTCAGAGTCCCAGAATGGACAGAAACTTTTGAGATCCGCTCAGAAGGCCACCCTGCCTGGGTTATGTGGGCTAAAGTTTGGAAGCCAGAATGGTGCTCTGTCAACCCCCAGGTAAAAACCTGAAGGGATTCCTCCGAAGTTCCAGTTTCTGTGTTTGTTTCTTTTTATTGCTGTAGTTAACAGATGCTGGGGGGGGGGAGGGGGGGTTTGTGGAAGACATACAGAGTATATTTTGCTTACAAACAGGTCACTTTTAGGCCGGAAATTAAAATTAAAAATGGCATTGTAATCCATATCTTCTCTGCAAGAGAAGTAAGTAGACTTGGTAGATCATTTGGGACAGGTGTGTATCTAGGTTGAGCACGTTTATAAATTAGGTTATATCCCTTCCTTGCACTACTTCATTTTGTCTCAATTCCAAGGTCAGTGCTTGGGCAAATGCCATTTAAGCAAGGATGTCCATTTCTGCCCTTTTAAATCTAGGATGTTCCTTACTGCTGATGCTGACACGTCAATTTCTGTTTGAGCTCACAGTAGGAAATACAACTCTTCTGCTAGTGAAACTCTTCAAGCAAAGTTAAGAGGCAACTGCTGTTCTTTTGCCCTTTATATCTTAAGTGGGCCAGGAGCTCAACCAGTAACTCCTACCTCTTTAAGACATTTGACAAGTTGCTGAGATCCTTTGCTTTCTTTGCACTGGGGTGGAGATTTGCCTAGAGCACTTGTCTAGCTTGATCTGATCATTGACCTAATTCTTTGGCTCAGTGGTTTACTGTGGAGTCAGGTGTGGACTTTGGACTATAATTGAGCTGGTAGAGGATTTTCCCTGGTGGTTAAATCTTGAACTGTACTTGGAGCTTGGCAAAGGCATAAGTAGAAATGCAGATTATTCACCCCCAAGAAGCCACATTTGGATCTCTTTCAGTTTCAAGGAACATATTAACTAGCCATTTTTTAGACCTGAGATACTTTGTGGCTTTTATAAAGAGATTGACATATTACTAAAGTTAGACTAGTAGTTAAGTGTAGACTCTGAAGTCCATTTTTAGGTTCGAATTACAGCTTATTGCCCCCCTTTCCCTGTGTAAGTATGAACAGGTCACTTAGTCCTTGTGCTCTCACTTTCTTCAGCCTTGAGATGAAGGTTAGCATAGTCCTTATAGGTTTGCTGTGCAAATTATGTAAGTTGGGTGGAGTGTGTATAGTGATGTGCTGAGGAAGCAGAGACAAGATCAGTTCAAAGCCAGCCTTGACTACATCCCAAAACTCTATCAAGAGAGACAAAAACAGGGGAGAGAAGTTCGGAGAGCAAAAAAATATTTCCGTTAGTTACTGCATACCTAACTAGTGCTTAGAATAGTTCCTGGAGCATCATGCCACCACATGTATGCCATTTTCGCTGTGACCAGCTCTTTTTCTGGTCGGAAAATTATTAGAGAAGCTGAGTAGAGATTTGTGATTTTTATATTTTGTTTTAATAATAGAAAAAGAATGTTAGAATCTTTAGAGTGTTAAGCTTACAATATTTAAGTAGAAATTGCATGCTTTTGTTAGTATCTGATAAATACATTTGATGGTATTTCACTTTCATCATTTTAAGTTCTTACTGTCAAAAGAAATAACTAGAACCCTACAAAGAAAATGGTAAACATTACTTTATCGCTTCTCTAGTTCCATTCCCTAGAGGTTACTCTTCTTAGCAGTTTGGTGGAGCTTTAAAAGAATGCTCTGGGCATATATCAACACAAAAATACTTTAAGATAATTTTTAGGGCTCAGGGGTAGAGATTTGCTTAGTTTGCACCATCTGTGATACCATCAAAACTTAATCAAGTAGTTTGTAAAATTAAAATGCAATAATTCTATACATATTGTTTCAACTTGGTATATTCACTTAACTAAGTAGCATAAAACTTAATTTTTTCATGTCAGTACTTGGGATCTACTTTATTCCTTTCAATAGTTGTGTTTTTCATTGTAAATGTACACAGAATAAGCAGACTCATTTAACAAGTTCCTTATTAATTCATTTAACTGGTTCCTAATTTATATATACATAGATTACTTTGAAAATCGCAGAGAAGAAATCTTAAGTCTATATGTATTTATTATGTTCTCTGATATTTTGATAACAAATCAATACATAGAATTCAAATCAACTTGAAGTGAAGCAAACCCAGGGTGATGAATATTTACCGATCTGAACTTTCAGTAGTTTCCATGTTCTAATATTCATCTGGGTGTCTTTCTATAGCAAACACATTCAGAATATCAAACTGAGGGCATTCACCTTTGTTTAAATAGTCTGTAATTTATACTCTTCTGTGAATTCATCCTGTTGTCTATATTTAGTTCTCAGAGACTCGACTGACTTTGTGGCCTTCTGGTAGGCAATTTTAGCCCTACAGTGATATAATTAAGTGGGACTTTTTAATTGTAGCATGAGAACTCCATCCTACTTTAGATAGTGAGCATAGCTCTTCAACAGAGGTAAACTTCTGTTTGAATTTGAAAAAGATGATTTGGCATGCAAAGCTGGATATCCTGCCATTGGGGAAGATGGTTGTAGAATTTTATTTCAACATTTCTATGAGGACTGAGTACCATTTACTGTATCATTTGGTTGAGCAGCTCTTATAGCTGCTATATGAATCAGAAAGAATTTCTCTCCTGGAGATTTAGCTGAAAGCTCTTATCTACCCATCAGCTAGGGCCCAGTTGTTTACAGGGTCACTGATCTGCAAACTGAAACTAATTACCCAGCAGGCAGTCCCTTTCCTCTCACAAACCTAGTACAACACTATATGGATTGGTTGGATGAAGAGTGGAGAGAAATGCTGGGATCTTACTAGAGAGTAATAATCAACAGTAAGGCCCTGAGGTAAGGACAAATGCTTGCTTGCTTGTTTGTTTTAAATGGACTTCTGAGGCAGGTAGGAGCTTAGAAGCCACTAAAGGCCAGGATGGCTTGACATTTTAAGAAATACTTCTATAGTCTTAGGTGAAACACCTCTGCCTGTACCTAACATTTGACTAGGCAGAGTCTGGCCTTTGGGAACATGTACAAGTCTGCTTTCCCTGTGCATTTCTTCGGATTTTGCAAATGTGATCATACTCTGAGTCTTAGCTAAATAACTTCAGCTTCTTCAATTGGTCTTTAAAATGGTTTCGTATTTCTTCACTATCCTGGTCACCTCTATTCTGAATCTTATCAGTCTTTGTGTGACTCTACTAAAACAGAGCGGAGCTGAACCTAATAATCTACTTGTACTCCAGTATAGCTCATAGCAGAGAGAGTGGTTACCATTGTTCAGTACTGATTATGTATTTAGTTCCCTAAGCACAGTATCTTTTTTTTTGGCAGCAAAATTACGTTGTTGACTCATTGACTATATCAAGAGATCAGACTATTTTAACTTATATATAATATATTTAAAATATGTGTTAAATCTTTTATCTGGACTTAGAAATTATTGTAGTTTTCTAAAACTATAATCTGAAACATTTTCCAAGCTCTTAAGATTGATTATGTTAAATTCAGATGATCTTTTTCACTCCAGATTTATCTGTCTGTTTACTCCACCTAGGTTGTTCATGACTTGCAGGGTGTTCCTACAGACTGAGTCTAAGCACAAGTCAGGGCAAGTTATAGTTACCTCACTGGAAAAAGAAATTCATGGATGTTAAAACAATTTGGAAGGAAAGGGATAATAGTTTAGATTAGTTCTTAAGGGTCTCTCTCTTCCAGCTCTTAAGTTTTGTGATGAATAGATGTATATGATTCAAGGTACCCCATAAGCAATCTTAATTATTTATTTATGATCCAGACTACAAGAATAGATGTTGCTTAGCCGAGCCAGAAGATCCAGTTGAATTCATACCTCTCACCTACTGTGAGGTATGAATGCGACATTACAAATGGATTCTTTATTTGCTTGGTTTTGTTTAAAATAGGGTCTAGTTGTATAACTCAGGCTGACCTCTAAGTTGTCATCCTCTTGTTGCTGTCTCCCTGGTTTTTGAATGTGCCACTATGCCTGGCTCTTTAGAGTCAATTTGAAAGGAACATTCTAGAAACTCAGGATCCTCCTTTCTGAACCAGAAAATGTTTTCTTTATCCCAACAGGCTCTACAACTAAAGCCCAGAGTTATCTTATGTGTGGTTATTTGTGACTGTCACATTTATTTTATGAAAAAAAACCTCTATAGGCTCCAAAGATAAAGATTCAGAGTCTTATATCCAAAACCTGTGTGTCTTGATATATTGGAGAATATTTCAGATTTTAGAAAGTTGACAAATATATCATGGTGAAGCTAGGACAATATCTACTAACCAAACTAATGAAGACTTCCATATCAACATGCACATGTAGTGGGATAAAGACTGTAAGTAATCTTGCATTTGACCAGGTGAGGCTTTGTTGACATGAACTTTCAGGGAAGGGCTTGGAGGACAAACAGCATGGTTCTTTACCTGTCTTGGAATACATGCACTTCTTTCTGGCATTTAGATAAGGTTTCACTATGTTACTTAGATTAGCCTTGTATTCGAAGACTCAAGTCATCCTTCTGCCTCAGCCTAAGTAACTAGAATTACAGGAACTCACCCATATGCCTGGATTCATAATAGTTTTTCTTCAGCAGCTAGTCAATATTTAAGAACCACACTTGAGCCCTATCTCTGGTGTTGGCCATTTGGCAAAAGCAAGGTAATGCAAAGTCCTAGCTCAACCATGCCAAATGAGAACAGAAAAAAATTTATGGCCAATAGCTCTCTGTGCCTGCCTAGGAAGGGGACTGTATGAGCCACGGCAGGATCTTCTGCCTTGGGAGAGGGACTATAGGATGTTGATATTAACAATAGTTCAGAGCTGTCAGCACTTAAAGCTTTATAGGTTACCCCTTCTCAGAGCTATAGTTTGGGTGCCCATTTTAAACCTTGTCCCTTCCCTGGACTAGTTGTGGCTTGTTCCTAGAATTGGTCTGCCTCCCTACCCTCTATACCTGAAGAACTGGAGTAAGTTAGAGGAAAACAACATGGGCATTTGGGTAAAAACATGTGGGCCCTGGACACTGAGAATGCTCTGACCAGCCTTCTCCTTTGAAGACAAAATGGGAGTCTGGTAGGTTCTGTGTTTCTTCTACCTCAGGGCCAGACTGAAGTGTGGGGGTGTATAAACCTTAACACCGTGAAGAGGTTAAGGGTGGCTGATGCCTCTCCATAGTGTTGTTAAAAGGGAGTCTATTTGAGGCCAATGAAGCTTCAGCCTCTTTTGGTATTTGTTCTAAATCTTGGTATCTTTTGCTACTAAGAGTTACAGAAAAAAATATTTGATTTTGGATCCTCCACTATTTAGCATTAGGTTTGAAGACTATGAACCACTGTAATAGTAATTGCAAAAATGCTGTGCTCCTGGCACAAAATTTCTTACGTGTTAAGTTATTTAATCCTTTGAACAGTGAGATACTGAGTTATATATAATGATCCTTATTTTTTTCTGATGCTAGGGATTAAATCCAGGCTCTTGCACATGAGAAGCATATACTCTGTCTATGGGCAGTAAAGTCAACCCCTGTTTTATAAATAAGCAGTACTTTTTGGTATTTATTATGTGCTGTTCATCTGTCGTTAACCTTTTGTTTTATAATCGTTTATTGCTGTGATACTAAGCTATAGCTCATCTTTTTAATTAGGATTTATCTCGCTTTAATGGATATATTTGTCTGAATTATCTTTAGGTCCAGACAGGGATTCTTACATTGCCTTAGTGCCTAGTTTTGTGTAGAAATTCCTTTGTCTGATTAGTTTCTGGAATATCATAAACTCCATAACATTAGCTTAGAATCTTTCAAATAAAATTTCCAGGAGGCATTCTGGCTAGTTGAAAATTTACACATTGAAATAATCCGACTAGGTCTTTTATCTTGATTTAACTAAGACTCATAAAATTAAAGTACATTACTTTTCATTTCAACATTCTAAACATGTGTGCATTACCTTCCAGACATCCTGGCTCCCTTATAAAAAGAATGGACCAAAGTATTATACTGCTGTTTTTACTGATGGGCAAATTATGGGTAGAGAGATTACTGCTCTAGGGACACTTCATAGAGCAGAAGTAAATAGAGATAGGTGATCTTGTTTAGCTGAAAGAAGGTTACATGGTATTTTTAGTTTTATATAGCTTTAATCTATGCTTTTTGCCTTGGTATTGATTTTTTTGTTGCTTTCCTTAGATATAAAGAAATCTTTATTGTTAATTTTGGCATTAGTTACAGATACTTCTGTGGCTACTTTTAGGTCTTTTTAAAATACAGATTTCAGTTTACCTCTTTTTTTTTTTTCAGTAGAAACAGTTACACCATCTTCACTTGTACCTTTAAAAGGAGAGGTTTTTTTTTTTTAAAAAAAATTGTGATAAAGAAGATAAAGATTGTACCAAGATCCATATGTGTTTAAATTACAGTAAATACTTACTCAAAAGTAGTAATCTTTTAGGTCTTTCTGCCCAAATATGTCCAATAAATTATGTCAAAATAGTCTCTTTAGTAATGCTACTTTTCCATGAGTTACTGTCAGAGGACTCTTTCCCTACTTTCCTCCTCTATTTGCTAATGTTTTCGGTGCAAACTTTTCCTTGTATTCCTCTTACTCTGCCTCACTCTTGGGCCCTACCCTTCTTTCCGTGTTATTTAAGGAGCCAAATTACCCTCTCTAGTGAACAATTTACCGCTTTGTCCTCCTTCAGTGCCTCCTCAAAGCTTGATTCTTCTAAGAGA
This sequence comes from Dicrostonyx torquatus, assembly GCA_028555095.1. Lineage (NCBI taxonomy): Eukaryota > Metazoa > Chordata > Mammalia > Rodentia > Cricetidae > Dicrostonyx > Dicrostonyx torquatus. The sequence continues at coordinate 103,497 of JAQHUG010000760.1, read as the reverse complement.
TCTTTCTAGATGAACAAAAAGTCCTTGAAGATGTCTTGGTATCAGGGTACATGGGGTTGAACCCTTTTCATGCAGAACAAAACCTATCTGTTTTTTTCTGTGATTTTGACTTTCTTCTTGATGATTTGGTTTTAGTCTATATAATTTAGATTATTAAGCCCTTTTGATAAGGAAATATCATTTATATAATTAAACACATGTAACTTTTTTCAGTACATAGTCCTGGAAGAAATGAAGAAAGTATTTCAAAATGGAGAATATATGTTGTTGTTGTGTTTTGCTTTTTATGCTGGGGATCAAATCCTGGGCCACAATTTTGAATACTGGAAAATCACTACCACTGAGTCATATATCTAATCCTGAAGTTTTCATCATTTTCCAGCTTCTAAGGAACAATAAAGAAAAAAGAAACTTTCATAACAACAAAATATAAGCATTTTAAGGAGCAATTTCCCTTTTCTGTTTATGAATAATAAGGCTACTTCTTGTTACATTGATTTGGTATTTGAGGCTTAATTTGGTTGAGAAACAAATATTTTCATCTTTCAAATGACAATTTTCTCTGCAGAAATAAAGTTAAAGTTAATAGTGAACAGAATGCACCTAATAATTAACAAGTATGGTTCTTCAAATACTCAGCATCCTCTAGCATTTTCCATCTATCTTAAATTAGTTTCTGTGTAGTATATGCATGTAAAAAGGTTTAGTTCTTGCCCTCTTTTGATCTTTTTATTGGTAAGTTGGTAGGTTTTACATTTGATCATTTTTATTTCTAGCTATTGTCCTTGGAATTTGTTTGTTGAGTTTAATTCTTTGGCTGGTTTAGCTGCTCATATTTCAATAGCAGAAAGACGGTGGTTAGAGATTAGGATTGTCTACCTTTCTTTCTTGACACTAAATAGGGTTCAATATAATAATAATAATAATAATAATAATAATAATAATAATAAACCAGGCATAATTGAAAATAAATGGTGCTGAAGATAACAAGTGAAGCAATGGAACTAGACTGGGAAACTCAAGTAAATTTCTCTTTTTATTTTTAAAATATTTTTTAGGAATAGGAATAATAGTAATCTGTTTGTAAATATCTTAATCTACTTCTTCAGCTCTGTTGCCCCAAATGAAATTGCTGGTATAAAAGAAACTTCCATTTTGCCTCTCCTTTCTTGTCGGTGGTGAAGAATATAGAGTACTTATATGACCAATTGCTTGTCAGGAATTTAAAATATATATTATCACTTCTTAAACAAGAAAGGAGTTAATGTCATCATCCTCATTTTATAGATGGCAAATCCTGGGAAAGGGAAAGGTCAGTGAGATGACTCAGCTGCTTGTTGCCAATCGATAACATGGGCTCATTCCCTTGGACCCTTGTGGCAGAGGGAGAAAACTGGCTCTCTCAAGTCTGATTTCCACGTGTATATGCAATCTTACTCTTATGTGCAAGCAAACATAAACACCTCATCCACCTCTACACTAAATAAATAAATATAAAAACAGGGGAGGAAGGAATGGACTCCGACAGTTGTCCTACAAATGATTTCCCACACACTCAACATGGTACATAAATCAATAAATGTAATTTTTAAAGAGGTTATTTACATTTGTATCTCCACTGATTAGCCCCAACTAAATTCTAAGTATTTAGTGATGAAATAAATGGAGTGATTGGTAGTTAAGAGTAGGCATGCAGTGTATTCTTGATGAAAATAATGCAATCATGATTTTTCTCTTTTAAAATAAACTTCCCTCTACCCTTTCCCTTTTGCGCATAATAGTAGGGCATGTAGAACTCTGAGAACTCACATTTATTAAATTAATTATTCATTTTTATGACTTGGCATTTTCCATTCTATTTTTCTTAGTTGAAAGAAAAGCTAAAGTAAACAAATGAGACTCTAATGACTTTTGTGGAATGAAAAGCTAAGGTAGAAAGCAGAGTCCTTGTCTATAAGATATGGGACTTGGGGCTGTTTTACTAATCTCACAACTTGCGCAAATAATTTCATTTGTAAAATGAGATGAGACTTCTGGCTTGTAAATAGGGCTATTTGGGTATTTGTGCTTCCTTAGGTGTTTTTGGAGTCTAATATTGGAATGCAAGAGGTAAAGTGGGTTTACTCGTGCAGTTAACAACCTCTAGTCCCGACTTTTCACTCCCATACACTACCTACCCTCCAGTCAGCTTTGTTCTCCTCTGGTTTGTATAATGAGGACATTCTTTCAGTAGAGATTTAAATAAGAATTCTACTACTCTTAAAAGTTTATGGTAAATAAATTAGACTAGTTTTTGAGTTATTATATAGTCATTAAAAGTCTTTCACTGGGTAGCAAAATACATAGGAAAGAGATCTACCAAAATAGTAATTGATGAAAAGCTAATAGGGGGATTGTGAGCACATTGTAAGTCTTTTCTTTGTGTTTTTGATGAAATTTCCAAGTTGTTTTTTTGTTTACTGTATCCATAAATATAAACATAAATATATAACATAAATATAAAATGAGAACAATGGACAATAGTTGTGATAAGCGTGATAAATCTCTGTGTATAAGAGATTAAGTCAGATTATATCACACAAAGTCATTTACCTACAATTTCTGTAGTAAGTTTGATGTGCATCTAAGATATTTACTCAGCATCAGTGACAGGTAATTCTGAAGAAAGCATCTGCAGAAGATGCTATCTTGATATGAGAAACGTACTGAAGTCTGACAAACCTTAGGCATGTAGAGATGATGGATCATACATGTTATACATACTTTTGGAAAGATTAACTGTGTGTTCTTTTTATTTTTATTTTATTTATTTATTTTGGATTGTTGAGACAGGGTATCTTTGTAGTTTTGGAACCTGTCCTGGAACTAGCTCTTGTAGACCAGGCTGGCTTTAAACTCGCAGAGATCCGCCTGCCTCTGTCTTCTGAGAGCTGGGATTAAAGACATGCGCCACCACTGCCCGGCTAACTTTGTATTCTTTAGGAAAGCTGAACATAGGAAATTTGGTCTTTTCTCCATTTTATTCAGTTTAAAGGATTGAAATATGTGCTTTAAAATCAACTTATCTTTCACTTGTATAGAAATCTATTCAAAATGGAACAAAAACCTTAATTTAAAACTTGAAACATTGCAGCTTCTAAAAGAAAACATAGGTGATACCCTTTGAAATGGTAGGCTAGACAAGAACATTTTTAGTAGAACACGACTATCACAGGAACTAAACTCAAGCATCAGTAGATAGGACTTCATGTATGGCGAAGGAAATAACAAGCAGAGCAAATATCCCACAGAATGGGAAAAACATCAGACAAGGGGCTTAAAACCAGAATTTTCAATGAAATGCTGAAATTAAATACCAAGGAAATAGTACAGCTAATAACAAATGGGCAATTGAAAATATATACGTTTCAAAGAAAACACGCAGATGTCCAATAACTATTTTAAGAAATGTTCAGTATTCCCATATATTGGGAGAATGTAAATTAAACTATTTTGAGATACCACCTCATCCTAGTCAGAATGGCTAGCATAAATAAATATGACAACAAATATTAAACAGGATGTAGAGAAAAAGAAGTCTTATTCTTTGTTGGTGGGGGTGCAAATTAATATAACCATTGTGAAAATTAGTTTGGATATTTCTCAAAAAAATTAGAAATAGAACTAGCATATGACACAGCTATTTCATTCCTGGGCATATACCCAGAGAATCCCACATCCTACTACAGAGATAGCAGCCCCATGTTTATCGCTACTTTATTCACTATAGCAAAGATCTGAAGTCAACCTAGTTGTCAATCAACAGATGAATGGATAATGAAAATTTGCTAGGCATATAAATGAACACTATTATAATGTATATTAAATATGGCCAAGCAATTTCAGAAAGAAAAATGTTTCCCTTGTATGCATAATCTGGACAATAATATATATATAAATATGTAAGCAATATGCATGTGGTACAGTATAGCATGTAGAGAAGAAAAAAGCTAAATATTAGGTGAGAAAGGATTGTGTGCAAAGTAATGGACTCAAGTTATGAAAGAAGATATAAAGCTAATTGTTTTTCTAGTTATAATTTTGTCATTCATATTTCATTTTTGAAGCTAAATAAATACATAAATATATATTTGGTAGTGAGAGTGTAAAATCCAGTCTGAAGCATCATAACTTCTGTTCCCAGTGCTATTCTAGCTGTATAAAAGTTCATTGAGTTGTATGGTTTTGGGGTCTGGTTAATTTGGATGTGTCATTTTTATTTGCAATTTAAAAATATATAATAAAATTTAAAATAAGAAAAAATTAAAAATTGTTTTGTTAAAATAAACACTGTTTAAATTAAAAATATTTTAACTCATGGCATTGTTCACTGTCTTTACCAATAGTAATCTATAATTTTTTTCCCTTTAAAGACACAGAGCCCCCTAGAAGTTTGGTTTCAGTCTGCCCGTATGGTTTGCAATTGTATCAGATGGGTTGTTTTTATACTGGTAATAGAACAGCTGTTCTATATGATGCCTCGCCAAGGAGACAACTAAGCTCCAAGGAAAGGAGAAATTTATTCACTTGGAAGAAGGAATGTATTCTGCCTAGTCAAAGAGAAAGTGATAAGGAAAAGGAATGTTTTCAACTTGCAAGAGGAATGCCAAATAAAATTTAGTTAGCCAACATTAGGTCCTTGAGATAACTGATTTTGAAAGCATGTCTCAGTCTTGCATGGTTCTTAGCAACTAGCATATTTCCAGGGATCTTCTTACATTTTCATGATTGATTTTAAACCTGATTCTTTTACTTCATGTGTGTGGGCAGAGAGGAGAGCAGTGAGCAGGATATGATAGTCACAAGTTCCTTTTTAATGTTTATAAATGTGATTTTTTTGTTTTAGTATGTTCTAGGAAATGTTTGGATATTGGCCACTCTGGAGGAAATTGGGTGAACTGAATAGCTTTTTAGGTGTTCTTCAGCCTTGCCAGCCATTTATAGAAATGTAATACAGGTGTAGGCGGGGTTATTGGAAATAATGAGAGGGAAGTAGGGGTGCTCTGTGTTCCCGTGTGCTCTTCTGTCCTATTTTCCCGTTGAGGCCTGCTTAAATGAGGATGATGGGACTTTGCTGCTGCAATTTCTCATCTGGCTTTATGTTCCTTAGAATCCTAGTTCTGTGTGTACAGCATTAATAGTACAAACCACCACCCACTAACAATGTGTGGGATAATGAATAGCTAGAGTGCACCAAATACTCAAAGCAATTTGGCTGTTGGGTATTATTATACTGAATTGTTGGTGTATTGCCTAAAAACCTATCCAGTTTAACTGGTTTTAATTTTTATGTTAGTTTGTTGTTTCAACTTGTCCACAAATGCAGGACTGAATGGTCCAGATAATCAGTGGAATGGCAGTCAGAGCTAAATTCCAGTCTTTCTTTCATTGATTCTGTATGCTATATAGAACACATTTTCTGATGTTCTCATATCTTAGTTTTTCTATCCATAGAATGAAATATATTGTTTCCAGTCTTCTAAGGTTTTTGAGCAGTAAAATGTATGTCAATTTGTGGTTTTTCTTAACCAGAAAGTCTTTATAGAGTTCAAGCTCTTTTGGAGTATTTTTCCAGATTACATGGATTATATTTGTTTATAAAATAATGTGAATAAGATACCTTTGTTAAAAACACCACATGGACAAATTTAGACTTTATTCACGTTATGTTTTATAGTGGGTCTGGTTTACTCTTTTGTATAATAAAGTATGCTATGTTTTTTAAGAGTTTGGGATACTTTAGTGCTATTCTTTATTTATTACCCTGATGAAATAAAAATAATAAATTAAGCTTTATAGATATTTAGTATTATCTCAGTTGATTTTGAGGGGTTTTGCTTTATTCAATTTTGGGACGGGGTCTCGATATCTTACCTGAAATTTCACTGAGTGAAAATAGAGTAGCCTTGATCTTAGATCCTCCTGCTCCAGCCTCTTAAGTTCTGGGCTTATAGGCATGTGCCACTAGGTCTGCCTCATGGCTGTGTTGTTTTTAATGGATTCTATTAACCATTTTTACATTTAAATATATAAAGATATATTCATTTTAGAAAATGTAAGCAGTTATAAAGCTTAAAAGTGGACCCAGATATGATGACATTTTAGTGGTAACCACAGATGTTTTTTTATTAACATTGTTTTTCTCCCCTTCCTTGTTACTGAGATAATTTCGTATGGATATAATGCATAAATACCATCCTTTCACATTTCAGTGTCTTAAAATGACATGGTTTCTAATTGAAGTTGAAAGTAGAAACTTTGGTCTTATTGTGTTAATTTATTTTATCAAACTTTGAGAGCTTAGTATGTTCAAATTAACATTTTGGTGTTTCCTTATTTTTACAGAAAGAAATCTATCCTATAAAGCTTTTTATCACTGAGTTTAATATTTTATTACTATGCATATTGCTCCATTTCTCACAGCAATAAATGAGATCACTTATTTGTTAAGAAAACAAAAATTCAAGTTGGATTTAGCACTCTGAAGTCAAATATATAACAGATCTACATTGGAAAATTTACCTTCCTTAAATAATTTATCTGTTTTCCATAAAGAGTACAAATCTATTTTAGACAGTGACCATGACTCTGTATGATACTTTGCTTGGTGTTCTCAGGCAGATCGAGATCACTCACTTGCTTTTTTGTGTTTCTCCAGTACAAACATGCATTTTCTTGGGTGCAAGGGGACCCATGAAGCCTAAAGCAGTCTGGAACCAAGCCTGGCGTGTGGTATTTTCAGTCTTGTGGTGAGAAGCCAAGGTGCCCATCTGCCCAGCTCAAGTACTGCCAAACGCTTAGGTGCTGTGCTGAGGAAATGGCTTAAATGTAGCTCTGTCCCTCGAGAAACTGGTATTTGCCTTAGAAAACAATCTGTACTTTCTCAATTTTGAACTTTGAAATTAATATAAATGAGATAAGTGAACTACATAATGTTATTGAGAAAGGATTAGATTAATGATGTAAATCAGTTTGACAGTGTTAAATAATCAGCACTTAGATTAATAGATACCACATACTAAATACTCAAGATTAGCTTTAATTATTATTAATATTGCTTTATTACCTATCAGTAATGTTTGGGTAGCATCAGAGAGAACATTGTCTATTAATTCTAGATTAATAAACTTATCATTTTCCTTGACAGTCTGATAAGACTGTTATAATCAGGAAGACATACACATTGTCACAGATCAAACTTCTGTAATGTGTTTCTAATATTCAGGGTAGGACCAGTGTTCTCGCAAAGGTTTTGCATTATCCTTTAGAGGGACCCAGTTCAAGTAAGAATCATCCCATGCCATGTTGTCAGACATGACAGTACTGGTACTGCTTAGCACTGGGCAACCTAGAAACACAAGTGTAAGTACTCAGGAGTAAGAGGCAGGAGGATCAGGATACCAATACCAGCCTGAGCTACATGAGACCCTATCTCAAAACAGACAAACACACAAAAACATAGAAGGAAAAGCAACAGCAGCAAATGCAAATGTAAGACTCTTAAGAAGTCTCCGGAGTAGCCTGTCTAGTCTGGTAGAAGTACATGCCTCTGGGATCTTTTGTTAGTATCAGGCCATGGTCACAAACGACCTAACAAAGTGAAAGTAAGAGTCTATGTGTTCAGTTCTGTATTGGTAGCATGTTGTTATTCTTAAAGAATATGAAATACACTCTGCATGTAACAAATGCAAATTATTCAAGCTCCCTGGACTTCGATACTACTCCTGTAACATGAGTATAATATTGCTACTTAATAGAGTTCTTGAGTGTTAGCCCTATCATTTAAACCTACTTCAGCCTGAGTCCAGAGTCTATGCGCTTTTTCCTCTGACTAAATTGTATTACATTGCCAAAGCAGATGGGAGTAGCAGAAAATGGAATAAAGCATCAAGTGGGTACAAAACTCATTTTGGCTTCTGATTTTCTCACCTTTTCTAGCCTCCTCCAGTAAGCTCATATTTTTTTTTCTTTCTTGACACTTGGTTCCAGTTGTACACAGTGATCCATTCCATGTTTGCTTTCAGTAGCTCCTACAAAAATCAAAATTAGATCAAAGACTCTTTCTCAAAGGCAGATATGGGTGCTAAGTAGGAGTAAAGAGAAGAGTTGGTGGTAAGAATAATATGAGGACAAACAGGTGCATGAGCATGGAAAATGTAAAATAGAACTGGGAAGTAACTGAGATTTTCCTTCAACACCAGACGGTTCAGACCGACCATGTCGTTCTTGTTAGAATTTGGCAAGTGATACCACACACTGTGAAATGGAAGTATTGATTGTTCTTGACTGACAACAAGACCTTTCATAATTAGCATAATATGGACTCTAGATCAAGATGCTGATGTGTCATAACATTGTACAAAAGTCATAGAAGACTCATGCTTGTAAATATGAGTCAGACTTCTGCCAGTCACTTCAGGTTACAACCATCTCCGTATTTAATGAACTTCTCAGAGAAAAGTTAGTTTCTCTCGGGAAAAGCAATAGACCCAGCTCCATTTGATACACTCACAAAACATTGACACATGATGTGTAAATTTTTGGAGCGTTTGTTTGCTAAAAAGAATTGAATAGCTTCCATGTGTGGGGAATCAGTATTCAGCAATTATACTATCACACCTGCAAGTGGATAAGAGCAGGGATCAGGTCCAACTTTAGATGTAGAGAAGACGTATATAATACAAAACCACATCATGTCATTCTCCTAATTAATAATTTAATATTTATATTGTAGTATAATAGTCCTGTAAGTAAGCAGTAAGTAATCTCAGCCCATAAAGCTCAAGTTGTTTAATATGATTTTACAGTTCTTCATTATCTTTCTTTGTCTTCGGGTCCTACATCCCTTTCCTTGTGCTTTAGACTAGTAGAATTCAACTGCTATATTTAGTGTCATATACATACTTTATGTCGTCATTAGTAGTACTGAAGCAGTCGTCTGTGAAGATCTTTCTCTGTGTCAGACACTAAGCTTTAGATGAGTTGCATGACCTCATTTAATTCTCAAAGAGTATAATAAGAAATGTGCATTTTCATCCCCACTCTGTTAATCTGGAATTGAAGTTTAAATAGAATAAGCAGATTTTTTTATGACTAGTAGAATGTTGAACCTTGATTTCCATTCAGATCTTTCTAGCCCCAAAGCCTGCGTTCTTAATCATTAAGCTAACAAGACTCTTGTTTTCTTTTATGCCATTCTTCTGCCTGGAATATCTTTCTCTTCAGTTTAAATAGGAGTCTTAATTGTAAGCATCAGAAGTTACATTTTGATTTAATCAGAAATGGAGTTTATTACAAGGATTTTGAGGAATTCACAAAATTGCCAGGGGAACAAAATGTAGGTCATGAAGCTAACAGTGATGCCTGATCACACTACCAAATGGGCTCCTGACAGTGTCACTGAGTATTAGCTATAGCCTAATGAGAACACTGACCCTGACATGGCACTGCTGCCATTGTCATCCTACATCATCCCCTCCTCAGCCACTAGAAAGGGCCTCATGCCCAATCTTTGAATCATTCGTTTCTAATTTTAAAACAAAAATGATACATTTGATCGTTTCATCTTCTGTCACTTTGCATGTCCTGCTTGCAGAGAAGGCCAGAAAAACAAGACTTTGGCTTGAACCACTTGGTGGGGAATCAGGGCTAAAAAATGCATATAAATCCTTTACAGAGAAAGGGATTCTGAAGTGGTGGGAAATTATAATAGCAATCTTCTGAAAAGAATGTCAGACATAAAAATACCTCTTACAGAGTCTAACAAACTTATTTGTCCTTGAAAAACACCATTCATCCTGCCTTTTATTACAATTGTGTCTTATATGTTCTAACATTACTGAATGTATGTTAGGATTACTTGCTTTTAAAGGACTGTTGTTTTAAATATCAACAGTCTGTGTACTAGTTCTCTGTCCTCTTATCTAAATGTCCGTGCTTTATTGTTTGCACTTTGAAATCATCTGATGTTTAACATGGAGGGTTACATTGCACTGAGGTGTACTTTCTTCCCACCTCCACCTCTAGAATGCCATTTCTATAAAGACAGCCCCAACACCCAAACACAGGATCCTAGATTAATTTTCCATGTATGCAATTCCTCAGTAATTACTGGATAGGAGAAAACTCATGAAATAAATTATTTACCTTTGAGAATGGAACCGTAGTTAGAGAGACCTTTGAATGAGTATAGCCAGTTCAGAGCATTGTGTCATAGTTTCCAATTAAACTATAAACAGTAAGTGGGTGGAAACAGCCTATTCTCTTTGGTTACCTCTTCCTCCTTTCCAGAAGCATAACCAGAAAACAGTAATTGGGAATTTTCCCCCAGACCTGCTTACTATGGTCAATAGCAGAATGGCCTGAGGGTACTTATACCTTTTGTCCCTTCTCCATTATAACTGGCTTTATTCATGATTATTGTGTATTCTTTTTTTTTTTTTTTTTGGTTTTTCGAGACAGGGTTTCCCTGTGGCTTTGGAGCCTGTCCTGGAACTAGCTCTTGTAGATCAGGCTGGTCTCGAACTCACAGAGATCCGCCTGCCTCTGCCTCCCGAGTGCTGGGATTAAAGGCGTGCGCCACCACCGCCCGGCTTATTGTCTATTCTTGAGGAAAAAGAACTGTTGTGCAAACTGCCTTGAATTTATGTTTTTAAAAAATAACCCATTAAAAAGTTAATAGATACTGAGAGGTGTCTCAGTAAAGGACTTGCTGTGCAAGCCTGCAGGCCTGAGTTTGATACCCATCACCAGTGTAAAAAGCCAGGGGTGGTGGTGTAGGAGGCAGATAAAGGAGAATTCCTGTGGCTCACTGAAACCACACCAGCTGAATATCAAGCCCTATGGTCAGAAAGGGACTCTATCTCAAAATACAAGGTTGAGATCATGGAAGACACCTGACATACACTTCTGGCCTCAGTAAACAGATACATGCATGAATACATACAAATACCACCCTATAAGAACATGTACACACACAAAAGTAAAATTAAAAACTCTACTTGGAGAAATGGAGTGTAATAATTCTGAAATTAACTTTTGTAAGAGTGGTGGAATAGTAGAAATACAGACCGGAATTTTGTAGCTTTTTGATATTAAGTGTTTTGGCATGAACCATAGTGTGATTTGGTTAGATTGAAAGGAAGCTTTCAAGTTAACTTGAGAATCATTATTTAATGACAGCTATCATCTCTGAACAAGGCTATCCAGTTATGACTTTGGGCTGTGCTACTTACCTAATGTCCTCATCTATAAAATGGGCATAATAGAGATTAATATGTGGATTAAACACTAATATATACAGCACCTAAAATTTCGGACATAAATTGGCCTTGTAAATGTTAGCTGTTCTTTTCACTCCTGTTTTGGTTACCTGCTTCCCTTTATTACATCCAATTCTTAATTCTTCTGTACATCTAATCCTTTCAGTTCTGGTAATTAGCGATGCACTATCTTCTACAGTGAAGAACCAAAATCTAAAATGAGGTTAGGTTGTTTGCCCAATAATCAAGTGGCTGAGAAGTGCTAGTTATGGAATTCAAACTCATATATTTTTTGAAGTCCTTCTATAATGGGAAAATTACATGCTAGAAAGAGATTTAATTTAATGCTGTCTATTATCCCTTCCTTTCACTCCTGTTAGAGAGCCATTTTATCTGGTATAAAAGGTGAGGAATAAGTTGCTTAGAGCTGGAGATAGTAACAGTGAAGATACTGATATACTACAGAAGTTTTACAACCTGGGCATGGACTTTTGTGTACATTAATCTTAAATTTGTGCACAAGACACTTGAAATTTTTCAAATAGATTCTAGACATTTGTAGAAAAGAAAGGCTGTTTTTAAAGTTGCTATTGCTGTTCTGATAGCAACCCCTTGCCCGCATCTACAACAACAGGTCTTTTAATGGTTTATCAGAAAGTCAACATTTGTATTTGCTATGCTTTTTAATTGATAATCTGTATAACGGTATCAATTTAAAAATACATACAATTAAAGTCAGTGATTACTAGTTTTCAGGGATGATAATCACAATTGTCAAGATGTAATTAATTTGTTTCCTTATTATTTAACCAATTTTCAATGCGATCTTCCTTTTAACTTAATCATATACATTTTCAGATGTTCGTTTCTCTCTATGTATCTGTATCTATGCTCAATTTTTTCCACTATAATTCATTAGCATGATTTAACTCCACATTCCCTTCTTATTTATTGTCATTCTGAGAATTGAACTCAGGGTCTGAAACTGGAATGAGTTAGCAGTTTCAAATCACGTACTGCTTCCCTTGTCATTTTCAGAAATTTATTCTGAAAGCCATAATGAGTTGCAGTGTAACCCAGGAAATGAACATGGTAAGGTTTGTGCTTTGAAAAGATTGTTGTGGACAGTGCATTGTTCTTTCAAAAGTGTGCTGACTTCCAGCAAATGTAATTAGAGGCCACTGCCTATTTCTTTTATTCTTTTCTGTCACAATTTTCTGGATTAAAGGGCTTTGATGCTGACGTAATACTAGAGGGGGCATGAATTAGTTCTCTATCCTCTCGTTCAGAAAACATTTGAAACCTATTTGGCTTGTTGATATAATATTTAGCCTTAGATGATTAAAGTAAATCAAATAAAACCAATAAAGTTATATTCTTTTATGTACATTTCACTTTCTAACCTTACTGTAAACCTATAGGATCTGGTAAGGGAACTGAGAAGAAATAATGAATTTTCTCAGGGTCATATTTAGTTTAGCATAGTTAATAAGCACAATTCAATATTTTATCTTTTTTTCATTTACCCCTACCATATTTCATTACTTTACCTGGCAAGACAATATTTATACACTTTTAGCCTGAAGTGTTCCTCCCCCTTAATTATTTCCCGTGCCAACCAAAACTAGTATTATGAGAAAATGTTGGCAAAGTGCTTAAACAGTACGAACTCAGAAACCCTAACAGATCTTAGTTAGAATTGCTGTAGCAATAGCAGCTTATCATATGTTTCAAACATAGTGCATTTGAACTGTTTTGCCATATTCAAATTAATCTTGGTGAAGAGCCTTCGTCTGGCACATATTTGAACTCCGGTTTCTTGTTCAGGAGCTCAGAAACTTTGTCATCACAAATACAGATACAAGGAAGTATGCCATGTGAATAGCTTAAACACGACTTTATTGTGGGAAAATTGGGGCTTTTGCCAAAATTAACATAATAGGATTATGACGACTTTTGCACCTATTATCCATATGGGCAAGCATTTTCTGGACCACCTGAATATATTGTCTCTCTCTCTCTTTTTTTTAATTTAACTTTATTTTATGTGCATTGCTATGAAGGTGTCAGATGCCCTGCAACTGGATCTTCAGACAGTTCTGAGCTGCCATGTGGGTGCTGGGAATTGAACCCGGGTCCTCTGGAAGAGCAGTCAGTGCTCTTAACCACTGAGCCATCTCTCCAGCCCCTTGTATCTTTTTTTATTGATTTTTATTGAGCTCTACATTTTTCTCTGCTCTCCTCCCTGCCTCTCCCCTCCCCCGTTCAACTCCCAAGGTCCCCATGCTCCCAATTTACTCAGGAGATCTTGTCTTTTTCTACTTCCCATGTAGATCATGAATACCTTCATCTGTTTAACTTATCCTGAAATTGTTTTGAAATAAGTGCCAATCATTGTATCATCTATGAATATTTCAGAATATAATTTTGAAAGAAATGGTTTTCCATTCAAAATCATACTTAAACAAAAATTAAAATTTTTCTTAAACTAATTAAATGGAGATTCAGAAAGCCGTTTTCTTTTTTAAACAAAGAAATCTTTGGTTGCTTGCTTCTAGGTACATTTAGAGGCTTGATTTTGGATATATAAAAAACGTACAGCATAGTGACCTTTCTTGTACCTGCTACCCATTTGGACTGCCATCACCCCATGTTGTACTCTGCCTTAATCAATACTCCCACCCATTTACCTTGCTAAATCTAATTCTAAGGCTGAACTTGTCCTTTATTTTTGTTGTTATTATTGAGAATTGGTAGTTTTTGTTATTGTTTCTGTCCTTCTAAATGTCTCCTACAGTCCCACTGAGGATAGATATAGCAAGGAACCCTGGGGATGTTTTGGTAGTGTAGGATACAGATTTTTATCCACTTTCTGAATATAAGGAAACTGGTTCAAATAGATGGCTTACCAATATTAAGGTGTTAAGTACTGTTGAAATTTCTTATTTGAACCATGTTCATTCATAAATATATATTAAATGCAAGAAGCTGTTTGTAGTTCTTTTTGAGGTATAATTTTATGTGCATAAATGTTTTCCCTTCATATATGTAAATGCACCACATATGTGCCTTGTTCCTGTGGAGGTCAGATATTTTTGTATCTCCACAAACTGGAGTTACAGAAGGTTTTGAGTTGCCATATAGATGCTGAGAACCAAACCCAGGTCCTCTACAATAGCACCAAGTGCTCTTAACTACCAAACCATCTCTCCAACCCCTACATTTTTCTAATGCCTATTATCCACATAAATTTTATAATTATGCTACTTCTGTCTTTGAATATCTAATTTCTTGTACTTTCTTACATTCTTCTTTCTCTGTCTTACCCTACCTAACTTGAGTAACTTTAGAGCTAATATAGAAGAAATTTTGGTCTCCAACAAAGTGTCAGTTGCAACTATGAAAACAACTCAAGCAAATAGTCTATTGATAGAAGAACTTTTCATTACAAAATGTTCCTTTTAAACTCCAGGATATTGGTTGCTCAGTCACTGAGGAGTCTGTACTGCCATTCACTAGCACCATGGGTGTCTGAGCAGACCTGGATAGGAATGTACTGTTCATTTTGAATAAGAGAAAAGGATAGGGAAACTGCCTCAAACATTGCATCATCCAAGCCAAACATTCTATTTGTTTGGTACAAACTATTGACCTTAGAGTATATCCTCAGATACAAATAGGTTTCATTGTAAGAGGGCTTATTTTTACTGTTCTCTGTGGGTAAATAAAATTGCTTAATGTGTGTTAGGTCTGGTGTTGTCAGAAAATGTGCACTTTGCCCACCATCTTTATTTCTGTTGAATTTTCAAGCCCTGGGGCCTTATAATTACCCCAACATTTGCATGCTGTCCACTTGACAATTAGAATGTAGTGCTAATGGCGTATGTCTTTTATATTAACTCACTTATATATCTGGAATGTTTATTCCCCAACGCTTTCCAACTGAGGGAGCCCAGCATGAACTCCTACTTTGGAAAATATCTGAGTGGGCAGGCCTGTTTGCCACATTACCCTCATTGTCTGTCTTTGTTTATTCAGCTGAAAAGTAGTACTTGCCTCTTAGGCAGCCAGGCACAAATCTCCAGGTTTCAGAAGCTATTCAAGTGGGTAGGAAAATTGTTTGGGGAAGAGAAAGGATGAAAATTGTTATCAGACATTAACACACTGTGCAGGTGAAGATGCTTTCTTATGTGAAGAATGTAATGATTTTTGGTGATTATGTAGCCTAATTCTGGAAACATTTATGTGGACTGTTTTATTAAGGTCTTTGATTTTATTTACCTTCTTACGTTCAGGATAAGAGGCACTACTACTAACTTACTGACAAGCTTTATTTATTTTTACTACAGTAAAAAGTGCCGTAGGTTTTTAGGACCCAAGCTGCAACCAGGTACAGGTGATGATGAAATTCCTGTGTCTAGATTAGCAGGCACATATTCTTGGCAGTTTTCTTTCATTGTCTTTATCTCTCAAGTGAATTGTTTTAGTGGGCTCCTGAAATTTTCTTTGTTTTTAATTATTACCCATACTTTTTCCACATTGCCTCCTGAGTTATAGTTCTATAATACACATCTATGATTCTTATATAAAATTCTTTCTTGGCTACTCAGTCCTCACATGTCACCACTTCTGTCTTATCTTCTTGCACTAGTTACAGTGAACTGATTTTCAGTTTCTAGGATATTCTTCCTTATTTGCTTGTCACTCACATACTATCTCCTTCTCTAAGTCATACCTCCTCAATTCTTTGTTCCTAAATTAGATGTTTCTCCTTCAGAAAACCTGTGTTGTGCTTTTCTTTAACACTGTGTGCATATCTCTGTGTAATACTTAACAGGATATATTGCTCCTTTCCTTTTCGTTCTTCCTTCCATAAAGCAGTAAATTGTTGGAGATCAGGGATCATGTCTGCCTTAGTTGTTGTATCTCCATTTCCTAGAAATTATAGCCTCCATTTCTGGCATAGTGTAGCTTGCTGAATGATTGAGTTAATAGACATGGATTTTGCTCAGAATCTTTGGTGATTGCAGAAATTCTAGCTCTTTGTTCTTGTGTTCTTGAACTTTTCCTCCTTGTGTTCTATTAATTTTCATTTGTTCATTCATTGTCAGTCTGCCAAAATCTGGAATCACCTAGGAAACAACGTCCAGACACACCTGTAAGGAATTATCTTGGTTAGGTTAGCCTCTGGCTAAGTATGTGAAGGATTATGTTAACTGAGATGGAAAAACCCAATGACTATAGGTGGCACCATTCCGTAGGTTGGGGTCCTGTACTAAATAAAGATGACAGTGAGGTGAACATCTCACTCTCCACTTCCTGACTACAGGCACAGCATGACCAGCTATCTCAAGTTTCTGTTGCTAGTTCTTTCCTACCACAATGGACTGTACACTTGAACTGTGAGCCAAAATAAACCCTTCCTTCCCTAAGTTGCTTTTATCAGGGTATTTTATCATAGCAACAGGAAAAGAAAAGAAGACACCCAGTTATTCAACAAAATGTTGCTGTGAACTTTTTGAACCTCCATGCCTTTCTCAGAAGCACATGCAGAGATCTGAAAGGAGAACTTCAGCTATGTAAAATTGCACTATGACAGCAGGAGTGGTCCCTCTTAGGCCTCCTTTGCTGCATTGCTTTTATACCTTAACATTTAATAATTTTATAGCTACTAGATGATCAATCAAAATGCATTATTTTGTTTAATTCCTGAATTTTGTATAGATGAGAAAACTCAGGCTCACAATTAAATGTTAGAACCATTGTTTGGATTCTAGACTACTTAGCTTCAAAATTGGTTTGGAAAATATACATACTTCTTTTGGCTTCAGTCAAGAGTAGAAAAAGAAGAGAGTGTTAGAGCAGATGAGCAGATGTTTAAGTGTCAGAACTTAAGACTCCCTCAAATCTATGGTTGGCAAAGAAATGCATGAAAGTATACTATATAATATTAGTTTCCTCCCTAAAACTAGGCTAGACCCATGGAATTTGCCACTTTATCATACAACTCAGTAGCATTTTATGTTATCTCCAGAAATTCTTATCTTGCAAACCTGAAACCCTGTGCCCATTCAGTAGCTCCCTATTTCTCCTTCCCTAAGCCCTGGCAACCCCAATTCTGTGGTTTGTTTTTATGAATTTAGTTACTGCAGATAATTTCCCTATGGGCAGTCATACAATTGTTGTCTTTTTATGCTTTGTGATTAGCTTATTTCACTTAGTAACTGAAAATTTCACTTATGTTATAACATGCCACATTTTTTAAGTATTCTGTGGTTTGTGTGTGTGAGAGAGAGTGTGTGTTTGTGTGCCACATTTTTAAAATTCATTTACTTATCAGTGATTATTTAGGTTCTGCCATTCTTTGAAAATGAAATATCTCCCACAGTTGCATGTGTTTGAATACTTGTCCCCAGCTGGTGGTGCTGTTTGGGGAAGTTGTGGGACCTTTAGGAGATAGAGCCTAGAGGGTCACTGAAATGTAAGCCTTGAGGAATATACGTAATGCCACTTCTGGCCCAAACACTTTGCTTCCTGATCCACTGAGATATTTGGAGTAAGCCTGGTCCAATGTGCCCCTGGACACCTACTGCTATACCTTCCCTGTCATGAAGACTATATTCACTGAACCATGGTCCCAAATAAATCCT
The DNA here is from genome assembly GCA_028555095.1 of Dicrostonyx torquatus. Taxonomy (NCBI): domain Eukaryota; kingdom Metazoa; phylum Chordata; class Mammalia; order Rodentia; family Cricetidae; genus Dicrostonyx; species Dicrostonyx torquatus. Next base: position 85,547 of record JAQHUG010000760.1, on the reverse strand, counting down.
CTCTTCCTCATGTTGCTTCTGTCAAACATTCTGTTAATGACAAAGGAAATAATATAAATCATCTCTTCCTTGTGGCTCTTATGAGCACAGCAGTTTAAAGTTCTCTCTGAAGCCCTGTTTAATGCTTCAGACATATACACTCAGACATATTGGTTCATATGGAAGGTCTATTTTTAATTTCTTAAGGAACTGCCTTACTGTGATTTTGATTGTCAGTTTTTTGAAATTTAGAATCACCATGGAAACACACTTCTGAGTGTATCTCTGAGGGTCTTTTCATAAAGGCTTAACTGAGCCGGAAAGGCCCTCCTAAATGTTGGTTGCTTTGGTACCAGACTGAAGGCAGATAAAGCAGCATCATTCACAAGCCATTGCTTCCTGTTTCAAGTGCAGTGTTGGCCAATTGCTTCACCCTCCTTGCCATAATGTATTGCAAACTATACACTGAAATAAATACTTCCTCCTTTACCTTGCTGTTGTCAGGTATTTGACCACAGAAATGAGAAACATAACTAATACACATATTATTTTCTTCTTTCTTCTTCCTCCCCCTTTCCTTCTGTAGTTCTGGGAATCAAATCCAGGGTCTTGAGCATGTTGAACAAGGCTTTTATTACTGAACTGCATCCTCCCCAACCCCCTTTTGGAGGAAGTTTCTGTATGTGGCATCATATTTGTGATCTTTATGCCTCTGGCTCCTAAGTTGTAGAATTATAGGACAGTACCACCACACCCAGCCTGCTATACTATTTACTATAGTGGTGCACTGTTTTATGGTCCTACTGAGACTATTGATACACCCAAAAGCAAAGGAATGAAAACAGAAATGAAGTAAGAATAGTAGGCAGTTTTGTTAGTATGAAGGGAAACATCACTAAGCAATTTACTTCCTTTAGATTTTTCAACTAACATTGCCTTTTCTACTCACCCCCAGGGCAAATACTTCAGGAAGAAACCCAAATTATTTTAAGTTATAGTTAACAGTCATTGATCACTGAGAATTTCTAAGATTACTAATTATGATGGTACCTTGGCAATTATTAGGGAAAACTTGAGGACTGTATTTTGCATTTTTCTCTGGTTTCATTTTGGAATTATGGTAACATGAAACATTGTTAAGAATTTTGATGTCTGTGTGATTCCAAATTCTTATTTATTTATTAAATGAAGTATCTTAATCTGTGTTTTAGCTGCTAATATTTAGCATTATAAGTTCTGATGTCTTAGCTTCCTCTTCAGGATTCCGTAAGTGTGTGTATTGCTGAGGAAGTGGTTGAGTTCCATCGATGTGTGTAAGATAAGGAGCCAGCAATGTAGTAAGAAGAGGGATTCCAAATAGATTAAACTTGTAGCCCTCTCATCAACTGTAGATGTATTTTCCTCTTTGCAATATTTATTCATTCAGAAAACAAGCAAATAGACTCAATTATATTATATAACACAAAGAGAAACTCTATTACTGTGCCAAACCTGTGTGTTTCAAGAAATGGTTTTACTAATGCTTCTACCCAAACTAGGATTTTCCTTTATACAGCTACAATAATCTACTAATAAGTATATTGCCTCTGTTATCTTTTTTCCAATACTTCCTCTGTCCTGCTGTTCTAATCCCAGATGGATTCTATAGCCATATGACTATTGGAAAGTTACTTAATTTCTTTGTGCCTCCATTTCACCATTTTATCCTAAGATAAATATTGTACATATGTTTTGTGTCTTAGTAAATTTCCAATAATTTAGGGCATATAAAATACATAAGACAATGTCTGGTGTGTAATAAGGAAGTAAATAAGTGAAACAGTAAATAGTCATAGAGGTAGTTACTGTTTGTTTTATTGCTATTATTATTACTCATTTTTGCTTCTGAAGTAGAGTTCTGGGTAACTTTCAATTAGTTTTATGTAAACTTGACACAAGTTACAGTCATCTGAGAGAGGGGGACCTCAATTGAGAAAATGTCTCCATATACTGTAGGCAAGCCTGTTGAGCATATTATTAATTAGTAATTAATGGAGGAGGGTCCAGGTCATTGTGGGCGGTTCTATTCCTGGACTGGTGGTCTTTGGTTCTTTAAGAAAGCAGGCTGAGCCAGGCAGTGGTGCTACATGCCTTTAATCCCAGCACTCAGGAGACAGAGGCAGGTCCATCTCTGTACATTCGAGGCCAGCCTGGTCTACAATAGCTAATTCCAGGACAGGCTCCAAAGCTACAGAGAAACCCTGTCTTGAAAAACCAAAATGAGGAAAAAAGAAAACAGGTTGAGAAAGCCATAAAGAGTAGACCATTAGGCCAGTAGGCCAGTAGTCGATACAATTCCATGGCTTCTGCATCAGTTCCTGTCCATATTCCCTTCAATGAAGAACTATGATGCGTAATGGTAATTCAAATAAACCCTTTCTTTCCCAGCTTACTTGTGGTCAAGTGTTTCATTATAGCGATAGAAACACTTACTAAGACACTACCTTATTACACTGATCAAGAATTTTGCATTTTCCTTGGCTTATGACAAACCTTTCAGAGACATTAGAGTAATATTGCAGACTTGTAGTGATGCATAATCCTGAGTACCCTACCAGATCTGGATGAACCCCAGGAATTAGTGTATCACTGTGCTGCTCTCTAGCTAGTGGTGCTGGGATCTTTGGTGGTGAATCATTCCATGTAGGATCAAATGCAAACTTATCCTAGATTCAGGGATGCAGACAACTTTTCCTCCTTCTATTATTCCCCATTAATTTTTGCTGCACCGTGCTAAGTAAATCTTCTCTTTACTCAACTATCTATTGCTATAACTCCTGAAGTTTCTTAGGATAGTATAGTCCAACTCTGAGATCAAATACATACATCCTCAATAAACTGTCCATTTAATAATATGTTCCACAGTTGGTTGCACTTTAGTGTTAAGGTATAGTATATAATCTTCCTTAGATTACATCCCCAGCTACTTCAGGACAGCAGCTTTCAACTGACCTTTCCTTTGTTCCTTTGTTCTCTTTGCACTTTGTCAGTCCAATGACAAAAAAAAGTAGTATTTGAAATTGAAAT
>JAQHUG010000760.1:38333-65259 GCA_028555095.1 Dicrostonyx torquatus | reverse complement strand
CTCGATCTCACAGGGATCCGCCTGTCTCTGCCTCCCAAGTGCTGGGTTTAAAAGCCTGAGCCACTAGTGCCCAGCATTTTATAGATTTTAAAAATCATTTGACATGGCCTGAATCAGCGAAGAACACAAATGGTGCCGTTGCCCTAGACTTTTGTGTCTGTGGGGGCCATAAGCATCCAGGAGCTGGCCTGGTGTCTCTGATGCCAGTGATCAGATGCCATCATACTAAGTACTGCCTGAGGTCTCAAGGCCCAGAAATAGGAGAGAGGAGAAGCAACAGCTAAGCTGGGGTGGGCAGTATTCATCCAAGTCCCACCTGTGACCCAACTGAAAGCCCATTTGCTGGGTGGTTGGGCACCATAGTGGTGAGAGAGTACAGGATACTGAAGTAGAAGAGAGGGAGAGGTAGAATGGTTTGTGGGCTGGGGAGAGAGGTGAGGGTGGTGAGGAACAGGCTCACATAATGGCTAGCTGGCCACCCAAGTCCAGGGAGATGTCTGGGCCAGGACTATGACCAAGAGCTAAGCATTGATCCGAGGCCCTGGAGCAGCTGAGGAAGCTTGAGTTAATGTCTGTACTCCAGTCATCACTGGGGCCCTGCAAGGGCCTGTGGTGAGGCCACATTGGTGTCCAAGGACCTCACTGCTGTTGGGGAGGCCATGCCAATCTGGGTGCCCAGGGTTTGGGCTGCAACCTGATGGTGTCCAAGGACTGTGCTGCTACCAGTGCTAGACTGATTCTGGTGGTGAGGGCTGTCAACTAGGGTCGTGGTATTATCTGGACCATAGGAGAGCCTTGTTTGGATCCATGGCCCTGCCACATTTAGGGTCTATGTTGATGTCTCTGACTCCTGAGACCATCAAAGACTGTGCCAATGCTGGGAGCCTAGGCTGTCATTTGGATCCATGTTGTTATCCACAGGCCATACTGCTGCAGGGGCCATGCTGGTCCAGATGACCTGCACTGCCACCTGGGGCCATGGTGATATCCTGGCCAGGCTGCTGCCTAGATTTATGACTGGGTTCGTGGTCCTACCACAGCCATGGTCTGTATTGATGTCTATGGCCATGTTGCCACCAAAGGCCACATAGATGCCCAGTGTCTGAACCATGCTGCCACCATAGACATCCTGTTCAGAGTGGCCTGTACTGTCACCCAAGGCCATGATGTCATCCCTTCAGGGCTGCTCAGAGGGACATGACTGAGTTGATAGCCAGGGCTCCTGTTGTCACTGAGGGTCTTGTGGAGGACCAGGGTCTGGGCTGGCCACCTTGGGCCATGTCAGTGTCCAAGGACTGTGCCACACCTAGGGTCATGCTGAACTGGGTGGCCACCTGGAGACATGGAGACATTGAGCATGGGCTGCTGCCTAGAGCCGTGTCTGGGTCTGTGGCTCTGCAAAAGCTGGGGTCTAAGGTAATATCCATGGCTCCAGTTGCCACCAAGGGTACCGTGGATGCCCAGGGTCTGGCCAGCCACCTGGGACCAGGTTGATGACCATGGACGATGCTGCTGCTGGGACTGTGCTAATCTGGTGAACCTGTGCTGGCAGTGGGGTTATTTTGGCATCTGGACCCGAGTTTCTGCAAAGGGCCATGCCTGGGCCCATGTCCTGCAGCAGCTGGGCTCTGTGGTGATGTCCATGAGCACTGTTAGCATGGGAATCATTGGAACCATGCTGTGCTGAGCCAGCCCTGCTCTTCACTGATTCTAGGATGGCTAGTCATGCCCCTAGCTGGATATTGCAGTAAATGAGCTGGCCTTACCCCTCAGGTGAGAGTTCACCTCTTGAGAAACATAGTTCCACCCCTCACCATAAGTGTGACCCTCACCTGGGAAGTACAACAGAGCCAACCCTGTGGCCAGGGACACAAGTGAGCCAACCCTGAGGGTTTGACACTAGGAGAACTGACCCTGCCCCTCCTTGTCTGCCATGTAGTGACATGGAAGAGGGAAAGATGCCCCTCTTACCCATTACTACCTGTGACAGGTGAGAGAGTTAGCCCTGGGATCACAAGAGTAGGAGAGCTAGACCTGAACTTTACTGGCTGCAGTGCACGAGAAAGCAGCATCTTCTTTCTGTCTGGGTAGAAAACTAGAGCTGACCCTATTGTCAGGGATTCAGGTGAGCCAGCCTGAAGGCATGAGAACAACAGAGCTTCAGCACACAGGAGAGTGGGCCCTACACCCGACCTGGGCAGCATAGTAGAACTGACCCTGTTGTCTGAGGGCATGAGAACAAGAAAGCTGACTCTCCCCCACCCCGTTGTTGCCTACTACAGCAATTGAGAGAAAAGGTCCTGCACCTTGCTGGGGCAAAACAGTAGAACTGGTCCTGGTGATATAAGTGAGGGAACCAGGATATGGGGACCCAAGAACAGAACTGGTCCCATTTCCTTACTGTAAGGCTGCATTGGTTGAGCTAGCTGGAGAGCTCATCTGGGTAGTGACAATGAGGAAAAGCTAGCTAGTTGACCAACCCAGCTATCACCCTTGCCCAGAAGCAGGGCTGTGAGATGGCTCATCCTAACATGCACCAAATCTATGAACTGTTAGAGCTAATGAAGGGGATGAACCTAAAGACCCAAAACAGCAGGATCTCCATTACATAGGACAAAAACAGAGTATCTAAGAAGAGCTCTAGTGAGAGCCAATTATCGGTGATGTAACAGAAACCAGAGGCCTCAAGCCAGACAAATGACTCACATAATGAACACTTGCAATTAAAGATGAACAGACTAAAGGGTAAACTGTGTGTCTCAATGGGCCATATTACAGCATCTACAAGATTCTTCTTTTTGGTGTTTTTATTTTTGTTTGTTTTTGTTATTTATCTATTTCTTTGTTTGGTTTGGTTTTTGGTTTTTCTTTTAAACTTGGTTTTGTTTTGGTGGGGGCGGGGGAGGTTGCAAGATATGAGGGGCCAAGGAGATGAGTAGGATTGGAAAGCATGATGGGAAATTACAGAATTACTGTAGACCACAAAGAATCAGTTAAAAAAAAAAAAACCTAGATGCTTCACACCAAAATCAGGGAGGCCAGGAGAAAATGACAACACTTGAAGTATAAAAATAAAAGAACTATTCACTTAGGGGGGAGGGGAAAAATATCACTTGATATATCACTTGTGTTGTTCAATGGAGTATTTCTTGATTTTGGCAGTCCTCTTCTCTTCCTTCTTCAGTTTGAGAAACAAGAGATAGTTTTTGTAGGCTTCTTGGAAAATGGTGACATTCCATGGTGGATGAACTGGACACACCTAAAGTTACTATACTTAATGAGTTTTTCTGGTCTTTGTATGAAACAAGTTGGACTTAAAAAAATATCTCAAAAAGAAATAAATATATGATAAGGGGGACAGAATTACTGTAGACCTTCTTTCACCCCGTTCTCCCTCTACGTAGTACCCATTGTGATCCAACACTTAAGTTTTTGTTAGTTACAAGTATATTCCTTGATATCTGTGTTTGAGTGCAATGTTTATTTTATGACCATTTTCCCAGAAATTTGCATAATAAATAGACCAAGAGAAGTTTTTTATTTAAATCATTGGTTTGCTGCTTTTTGTTTTGTTTTGCTTTGTTTTTTGAGACAAGTATAGTTTTTTTGCCTCTGTAAAGGGCTAACACACTATTATACAAAGTTGATTGAGCTTTTGAACATCACCGTTAGTTCTAAGATTTATAACATTCAGAAAGAACTTTTGAAAGCAGCCTAGGGAGAGGGCACACATTTGCTAGGATGTGCTAGTAGTGTTAGAACACACACACACACACACACACACCCCTATCATTTTGGGTTTTTTTTTTTTGTTTGCTTGTTTAATTTTTGAGATAAGGACTCAGATATTTCAGGTTAGCACTAAACTTACTGTTTAGACTGGCCTTGAATTCCTCATCACCTTGCTTCTGTTTCCCAGCTACAAATACCAAAAAACACTGAAAGTTCTCTAAAGGGTATAATTGACCTCTGTATATTTGATACTGGTGATTGAACCAAGAGCCTCATGAACTCTAGGCAAATTCCCCTTTCATGAGGGTTTCATCCCTAGCCTTTTCACTATTTTGAGACAAGGTCTCACTAAGTTGTTCAGATTGGTCTCAGACTCATAATCCTCCTGCCTCAGCCTGTAAAGCAGCTTGGATTATAGGAATATGGCACCACTCCCAACTGAACAAAAACATAGATTATTAAAGTTAGAGAAACAATAAAACATTCCCAGTATATACAAGGCTCCCAAGAAGTCAGTTATACATTAATGAAGATAATGCCCTTCTAGAATAGGTGTTTGCATATGAAAAAGACACTTACAGAACTTGAAAGAAAAATCTTCCCAGAAAGCCAAGGAGGTTTCATCTATTGATCTTAAGTAGAGGGACACTTAAAGAAATGTGCTGATGGGGGTAGAGATTCAGCGACTCCCATGATATTTTTACATTAAAATCATTCCATAAATTCAAGTTCTCAGGAGAACTACTATTTTTCTGGGTCTTTACATTTCTATTCTCAAACACTTAAGGCAAGGCTGGAGAGATGGCTCAGGGGTTGGAGGCACTTGCAGAGTACTCAAGTTTGGTTCCCAGCACCCACACAATGGTTTACAACCATCTGTAACTTCAGTACCATGGGCATCCATGTGATATGCAGACAAAAACCCATACATATGAATTAAGCATTAAAAACAAAACAAACAAAAAAGTCTTAAAGCTGTTTAGTACCAGATTTTAGGGTTTTTTTTTTCAGGATTCAAATCACTTTATTACATTGTTCTTCAGAAGCCAGACAACAAAATGTTGTCCAATATTGTAGTCTGTCTGTGAGCATTTGCATTACTCCTTCTAATTATATCTTTATAGAGTTTTCCCCTAGGATTTCAAGGCTTTGGAAGATATACAGTTGACAAACAGTATTCCATATTCACTCCTAGGAAACTGGATGATCTTTGCATACTGTCTGCGATGAGCTTCTGTTATTTCATCTCGATTAGTGGCTGTATTGGTGACATAGCCCCTTTGTGTTACTCTGATGTCTATGATTCCAGCTTATTAAAAGTCAGTACTTCCTCTGTTGCCTTGGGCTACTTGTCCTTCCTATTATTTTATCAACTGAAATTTCCTTTTTTCATTTTTATAAAGCTTTCCATTAAGGGGATTTAACTATTTCTGCATTAACACCTATGGTTACACATGAATGTCTAGAATTATAAAAGATGTGAGATTTTTCTTACAAGTTACCAAATTACCTTGACATAATATAATGGATGCTCACAGTGTTTTATATTTATTGCAGTTGCTCATCTTTCATTTGGTGTGCATAATTTTTATTTGTAGACCATCTCTGAGAGAGAGAACAAAATTCTGAGCTATAATTTAAAAACGCATATACCGTCTCACATTTGTCCTAGCTTCCTTTCCTTGCTTATGTTTGGGAGATTTTTGTGATATTGCTTCATTTTATCTTTTTTATTATTGGATCAGTCTTTTTGGCTCAAATAAGCCACTCACTCTGTTACTGTTAGTCTAACACCTTAATACCAAGTGTGTCTAATCAATATATTTTGCTTTCATTCTCCTTGAAAATTCTGTCTTAAATTCTTATATTCTCATCACTATATCATGGGCATGTCTATCAGTACTGCATATAAGCCATTATATATAGACAATTATAACAGTACTAATTCTGTTTTCCAGATATTGTCCAAAAATGATCTTTCCCATAGGGCATAACAAAACTGTGGCCTATGAATCTAACATCTGAATTACATTTGTACTATTTTATATGGTATCAACTTCCACTGTTTTCCTACTCTTCCTTCAGTTATTACGGTACTTCAGGCCCTATTTGTAACTATAATACAAATGCTATTATTCTACACTGTATACAGATTTTTTAAAAAAGGATAGCAGAGTAACTTACTTAATACTATACAGTTAGGAGGTAAGAGGGCAGAACTTTAAACCTTAGCTCACCACCTCTTTGCCCGTCTTTCTAAATTTCTCTCAATTGAGAATTACAGGAAATATGTAGTATTTTGTTTCACAGTGATAAAATAAATTTCAGCTTTTTGTTGAATTTGATTGTATGAGAGAACCTTCAAGAATATAGCAGAAAATGAACAAAGATTCAGAGATAGGCTTAATGAGTATTTTTAGGGAATAATGAAAACATTTAATTTTCTCCATAGAAATAATAATAACCAGTTATCTTGACATTCAAGGTTTATCCACTAGAATTCTACTAAAGAAATACTTTGCTTTAAAAATATATACATTTTTAGATTAATTAGTTTTTTAAAAAATACTACTAATTGGAGATTGAGACAATAACTCAGTAGTTTAGAGTACTAGCTGCTCTTCCAAAAGACCAGATTTGATTCCTTGCACCCACATGAAGGCTCACACCTGTCTCTAATTCCAGTCCCAGGGGACCTAACCTCTTTTGGCCTCAACAGGCACCAGGCACGTGTGTGGTCCACAGACACACATGCATACAAAACAGCCATACACATAAAATAATATAACAAAAAGACATGTTCTAAAAAGTAAACAAGATACTGATAATTGTGTATAATTTGTTGAGAGTACTGATTTAATTTTAATAAGAAATACTTTACTAAAGGAATAATAAAACTTTCAGTGTTTATTGTAGGGCTTCTTCACCCTTCCTTTTCCTTGAGACATTTTTGTCCAGTCCAGCATTATTTGTTTAACATGTAATGAAATTTGATCTCGCAAGAAGTATTGGATGTATGTTGAATTTCTGCCAAATTCCAGAAGAAAGATGTTATTTTGTTTTGGCCAATTTTTGTCCAGCAGAGGTCTTGTCATGACATTTTTACAGACTACTGAATGTGGTTTCTTTATACTCAAAAAAGACTGCCCACATACCCAAAGTATGAGACAGAGAGAGATAGTATTATAGCTTGCATCCAGGGCCTCACACATGCTAGGAAAATGTTCCACTAGTTTACAATCCCCAGGCCAAAAATAAGAATACTGATTTTGTGATAAAGCTAATTCCTTTCCCTAGTCTTGAGACTAAAGATTCTAGAACTCTCCATTAGATTTTGTAGTTCGCCATCCATGCTTGAAATATATATTTTAAAAAAATTGTCCACTAGTATAACCATTACCTTTACAAATTCAAAGGAAATGGGAAGAAATGAACTGATATCAAAGTTTAGGAACAGAAGAAGCATGAGGGGTGGTTGGCCAAATGGGGATTTTATGTGGAATCCTTTGTTTTTACTTGTGTGGATATGCTATTTTTAAAAACTTATTTCTCTTTCTACAATACAGAGTTAAACACCCTTATAACTTACTATGTGTGACTCTGGATTTACTGCTATCTGGTAATTTTTTAAATGATAAATAATGATGTTAATTAAGATTAGTTAACTAATGTTAAGTTAAATTTTTGTCATTACAATGTCATTTATATAGTGCCTTAATTATTCACAAATATAATTTTTCACCCAGTTTATCCCTATTTGTGAATAAAAGAAACTGGTATATAGGATATACACAACACTTTTTCCCTACAGTTGATTTAAAGGATATCTTTTACAAAAACAATCTTGCAAAGTCCCTTGTTAATACCGTATTAAACTCTGTTAAAAATACTTTCCCTTTGCTAAAGTGAGTAGAAATACTAGCAAAAACTTGCAAACAAATGTTTGCATTAGAAGGCTAAAACTAGGGACTTCTAAGTCATTTACATCCAAAAAACTGTTTGAAATATACCTAAGAAAATGTTTATTTTCTAATAATTTAACTTAGAAAAGATATTTGACTTGTGATTGAAGGGTGAACTTCCTTCTCTGAGCTTGTTGCTCACTTCCCTTACCACTGAGTTTTAATTCTCCATTTCTTCCTAGTTGGAACATTGAACTTCTGATTCCAGCTGTGACACAGTTTTATATGAACTTGTATAGCCTACTGGAGTTAGTCACCAGAGCCTTATGCCTTTGCTGCTCACAGGAGAGTTATTTATGATTTAACATGTTGTCATTTCCAGCATGTACTCCGAGAGTCATGCAAATAAGCCTGCTTTGAGAGACTTTAGTTCAGAAGTGCATGCACAAAAACACACATACACACACACACACACACACACACACACACACAGGTTTAGAGTAAGGAAGTAGACAATGAAAACTACTGTAAAGCAAATTGAGAATGTCAGCTTTATAATTATGAACTGTACACATGTTTTGTAATCTGCTGTGTACATTGCCCAATTTAAATAAACTGAATAATATAGGAAGTCAAAACTAGACTTGATTTTATTTGGCCTTACAAATTTGTCACAATTGTTTATTGACAAAACTGAAGGTTTGATAATGGCTCTTTCTCTTCTCAGACTATATGTGTAACTGTTCTGAGGTTGGAAGCTTGGATGTGAAGCGCTGCAACCAGACATCAGGGCAGTGTGAGTGTCATCCAGGTTATCAGGGACTTCACTGTGAAACCTGTGAAGAGGGCTTCTACCTGAATCACACTGTTGGTCTCTGCCTGCCATGTCACTGCAGTCCACATGGATCTCTTAGCATCCTCTGCGACAGGTAAGCAGCAGAGGGTGGAGGTGAAGTCTGTTGTATTTTAGTAAGGAAAAAATGTACTGGGGAGCTAGGAGGAGTCAGAGGAAAAGTGTAGGGGATAGGAATGGCTAAGATTACCTATGTGTGTGTGTGTGTGTGTGTGTGCACATATGTGTGTGTACATGCACACACACAAACACACACACACACACACATATATATATATATATATAAAAGAATAAAAAACAAAGGTTTCCGCTGTGAAGAACACTGTGTCATAGATTTGTAAAATTTTTCACATTAATTCTATCACTTTGTATATTATATATAATTATATATAATGTCATAATTATAAAACGTTTATTTTCTGCTTTAGTTCGTTAAGAGGACCCGGGCTTTGTAATGGTTTTTCTAAGTTTCCTGGAAAAAAAAATCAATGAAGGATTCTGTTTACTGGAGGGAGTTCCTTTCAGGCATTTTAGTGGAATATTCTTGTACTTATTAACATGTGGCGGTATATTAAGGTAACATATTCTTGATTTACTTTTTTCTGTTATCAAAAGTCTCAAATTTTTGTGCACTATTTACTGTTGATATTTTTATTTTGCTTTCTTATTGTGGGTAGGGGTGCCATTGCACTTGTGTGGAAGTCAGATCTCTCTTTGTGTAGGTCCTAGAAATTGAACTCAAGCATTAGGCTTAGTGGAAAGCACCTCTACCCACTGAGCCATCTCAGCAATCATACATTACTTTTTAATGAGTGGGTAATGAGCTTTATTCTTATGGGGGAGATGGGTGTGGGAGAGATACTAAATTAAATTATTTTCCATTTGGAGGTGACTTAATCTTAGGGTACCATACCATGTTCTTTGACATTTGCTTTGTACTACATGAAAGTAGTTATTCTTTGACCTTGTATGAGTGAATACTTGGTGTTTTGTGAACCTCAAGGGAAGGAGCTGAAGAGCCAGCGTTTCACAGTGACAAGAACATAAACTTTAGAGTTAAATGTAGTCTGGATATGGACCCAGTATCTGGGACCATTTCTAAGCTGCACTGTGCTGTGGGCAATTCCACTTATTTCAGTGACTCAGCTTCTTCTCAAGGCTGCTATAAAGAGAAATGAGTTGGTGCATATAAATTGTTTAGCACATACAAATCAAGAAATTCATACTTCATTTTAAAGAAATATTGTTGAATTAATTGAGGATTTTTAAAAATAATACTTTAATTAAATCTTTGAGAATTTCATATATGCGTACAATGTATATTATTATATTTATACAATACTCCTTATGATGGACTATTTTAAAAGAATTTTATATATCCATGATTTAAAATATGCTTTAGAATTTACCAATATATATTTTAGGTGCTTTATAAACCATTGTGTTATTATATAATATTATATCATGTGCTTGTATTAAAATATAGAAATGAATTTGACTGAAAACTTTATATTTTGAAATGCAACAATAATGAATGTTTATGATGTTCAGTATCTTCAAAGTTAATGTTGTCATAATTCTTACAGTAACTCTTTATATGTAGGTTAGTAGGTCACAAAGATATTAAATGACAGAAGGAATTCCAAATTAGGCCTTCCAAGTCCTGGCTTTACCACCATGCTACAGCCACCTATATAATGAAAGGATTGATACTCTGGTTTTTGAGATTGAGACTATAGTACTTTTTAAAGGACAAACAAACAAAAACAACAACAAACAGCTGTGTAGCCCTGGATGACTTGGAACTCTTAAACCAGGCTCTTCTCAGACTCATAGAGCTATAGCTGCCTCTGCTGCCTCTGTTTCTGTCACTTCTGCCTCTGCTTCTCAAGTGGGGGATTAAAATTATGCATCACTATGCCTGGCCCTATTTAGAAATTTCTTACTATACCCCCAAATCCATGCCCGCATAAGTCATAATACAGAAATTCCTCAGTTTTATTGTGGTACTGGTGACTGAACCCAGGATCTTGTGCATGCTAGACAGGCACTTTACCACAAAGTCATAGTCTCAGGCCAACACACCTACCATTTTAATACAAGATGCTAATAACAAGCTGGTAATTTGCTGACAAGCTTAATATCTTAAGATATATGTACTTTCTGAACCGCAATGTTTTAATTTATAAAATATGATCAATATATTTAACATGAAGGATGTCTATGAGAATTAAATTTTGTGTGGTATGTATATATTTACATTGTGAACTGTTTATAGGTTTGGCTCAATAATTCAGTAACTCTAGGAATTGAGCCTGATTTGTTTGTTTTGGTTTCATTTTAAAGTGAGAAATAGAATTAGTGTCTCACAAAAGAGAAGGATTAAGTCAGCAGGCTTGGATATGAGTACAAAACGGAGTCATTTGTTAGTAAGTTATAGGATAAATTATTCATTATAAAAGAAAAAACTGCTTTTTTCTATTGCCATAAACCCAATTATAGCATTGAAAACTAACATTCTATATTTTAGGAAAAGAATATCTAAAATTAACTGAATATATGCTAAACAATTATCTGTGCCCTTCACAATTATTCATATAAACCTCATATCAAACATATGAAGTAGACACTAGCATTGCCGTTCTTATTACATTGCGGCTTTGAACATTTGCCTAGGTAGTAGCTAGTAAGATAGAGAGTAGTTTCTAAAATACTCCTGTCTACTATTATGATACATCCTTTCTCAGAACCAAGAGAGTAAGCATTGTTGTTTTGAGCTCTGATTCTTGACAGCTTATGATCAGAGTACTTGAATCGTTAAGTAATTTCCTCCAGTTATCTTCTGGTAATCAGCTCCTGACCCTGGTAAGGTAATTCATGCTAAATCATAGCTAATCCCAGTGTAGATTTAGAAGATTAAAAGATCAATCCTGTAAATAAGTAATTTCTGTGATGCTTGTGTTGCTTTCTCATTACACTAGCACCTTGGATTGAAAATATACATTTGTTCTTATCAGGAAACATATACTCTGTAAAGACTAAGGACATAGACTACTAACTAAAAAGTAACACAAAAGAGTGTCTGTTATCTGCTGGCCTAGTCTGTCACCTGGGTACCCTGTCCCTTTAAGAGACAAACCCCGCTCACTCCCAAACCCCACTTCCACTGAGGCAAGGGGACTCCTCCTCTCTTTCTGCCCTCTCCCTTCCTCCCCTTCTCTTTCCCCACTACCCCCTCCATAATCCACTAGATAAACTCTATACCCAAACTCTCTCTGCATTTTGTATCTGTCTGTCTCTCACCTGCCCCCACATGGTCTCCGGCTTGCCTTCAAGACCTCAGGTACCCACTGCTGCCCCTCTTGGGATCAGTCCTCCCGCACCATATGTTTATAAATGATAACAGGATCTGAATGCAAGCCTTTTAGCTACCAAACAAACTGAGATGCGCCTTTTTGGGTTCTGATTTAAAGAAGTAGAGCGATAAGACCTTATTGTGGAGAGGTGACAGAGAATTCTAGAGAATTTCCTAAAGTAATACAAGGAGATGAGAAATCGCTTCGCTTAATGCCTGCTAAAATCTTTTGTCTTGATCTCTCTGTTCTCATTAATAATGAATAGAAGTTCTGACCTGACTCACACATTGAAGGTCTATGCAATAAACAACTAACTTTTAAAAAATTCATTTTGCCATTCTTTCTGTCCATATGTTCAATGGGAGTTGCTTCAGTGAGGGTAGATTTTGGTTGTAGGAGCCAGATGTGGGTTGAGCAGTGTCTTTGTGTGCAAACACAAGGTCCTCTGTGTACTAACAGAAGGTCACCCCCTCTTGTCATATTGGTGTTCCAGTCTGTTTAATTGGAAAAAGTTGACCTGAACTTTATTTTTGATTTGAGTCACATTCCTAGTGTTTTCCTGATCACATTTTGATCTTCAATAAATAAAGGAAGATACAATTTTTTTTAATTTTGTTATTCATTTTACATACCAGCCACAGTTCCCTCTCCCTCTCCTCCTCCGGCTCACCCCACTTTCTCACACCCTAACCCTATCCACTCCCCAGAAAGGGTAAGACCTCTCATGGGGAGTCACTGAAGCCTGGGACATTAAGTTGAAGCAGAGTCAAGCCCCTCCCACCTATATCAAGGCTGAGCAAGGCATTTCAACATAGGGAATGGGCCTCAAAAAGCCAACTCATGCACCAGGGATAGATCCTGGTCCCACTGCTAGGGGCCCCACAAACAGACCAAGCTACATAACTGTCATTCACATGCAGAGGGCCTAGTTCAGAGCCATGCAGACTCCCCAGCTGTCGGTCCAGAGTCCATGAGAGTCCCAGCAACTCAGGTCAGCTGGCTCTGTGGGTTTCCCCAAAGAGATAATATTTGATTTAAAAAAAAGCATTCTGCTAGTAATGTCCTAAATCTTTTCATATATTAAGATATTTTCAGATCTGACTTTATATGTAATTAATTAAATGTATCTGCAATTTTTAAATATTCATAATATTAGGATACATGATTTGGTATTTTAGGTGACCTTAACATGCTAACTTCTATGATGATCTAATTTTCTTCCCCTTAAAATCCCTGTTTGCTGCTATATAGTATATCTTGAAATACTTATTACTTTGCTTTTTTTAGTTATCGGAAGATGCTGCAGGTGAGAAGGCAAATGTTATGTCATAAACAAATGCCAAAATTAATTTTAAATAGAAAGATTTCAGAACTCCTCCAAGGCTTATGTCCATAGTGAGCACAGAAAATATTTTTTTGTGTGTAGTATTTGGGGGAAAACAGCTGGTACAAAATCACTGCTTTATTGTGAAGTTCTAGAAATTTTGAAAAGAAAACTTTTGATCACTGAAAGCAACAATGTGAAAGCTTTGTCATCTCATCCACCCATTGTTTCATGTAATACAGACAATTGTATTTGCCAGTCATCGCAAAAGATATTATCCCTATTCTCAAGAAATTCACACATTAGTAGAAGGGTAACTGTGAAAACCGAATGTTAGAACTTGCAGAGTGTGCAAGTTAATTCAGGAAGGCCTTAGGAGAAAATTCATATTTAAAATTTTTCAAATTTCATATTTCAAATTTCATTGAAATTTGATAAGTAATTAGAAATTTATATGAAAAGAAAGGTTCACTATTTCTTGAAGGCAAAGATTGGTAGTAGTAGAGAGGAAGGTTTGAAAGAGAATAGGAAGTAGGTCTCTTGTCTGTTTATATTCTGTTTTATCTCTAAAGCCTGACTGTAGACACCCAATAAGCATTTGATGAGTGAACAGAGTAGATGAATGAAGAATAAATAGAGCAAGACCATGAAGGAACTAGTATGCCCTCACATTCACTAAATATGGTTGAATAGGAGGTGATAAGAGATTCGTTTTTTTAGAAAAATCATCTGCCATCCATCTTGTGAATGGAAAGAGTATAATCAGGCAAGAAAACTCGTAAGAAAATCTTCTCTGGAATAACAGTATGTGCTCTTTCTGTTAAACAGAAAGCTTAATAACAATTTAAGCAAAAGAAGAGAAGCCCATATCTAAAGCACAGAGAAGGGAACTAATTTTAGGGTTAAATGATTACTTTAAATGTATGAAGTTAATGGGAAATGACCTACATGTGTCTTTCTCACGTGGACATAGTAGTGAAAGTATCTGCCATTGGCAGACCAAAAAAAAAAAAAAAATCACACACTTAAGGTAAGATGCTGTTTTGTTTTAATCATGTAGATATTGAAATGACTGGAAATTCAGGTAGAGATGTCTGGTTGACATTTTCCTATACGTTTTTTGACAAACTAAAGAAATATTCTAAGTTATTATTTTTAAAGGTTTATTTTAAAGTATATGTTTATTTTTGTGTGTGTGCATGTGAGTACAGGTGCCTGTGTAATTCAGAAAAGGGTATTGGCACCTCTAGAGCTGAACTAACACGTGGCTGTGAGCCACAGAATATGGGTGCTGAGAACTGAGTCCAGGTTTGTAAATGCAGTATACACATAAGATACTATACTTTATGCTCTTTTGTAGAAAAAATAAAACAGCACTTCATAACATTATTCTATATATAAGTCACAAACCTCAAGTTTAAAGTATTGTTTAATCCTTCAATATACTTTTTCTTAAAAGATAATCATAATGGTAAAAAGAAGTATATAACTCAGTCTGTATCTTTGTTCTTGGCTTATTTGTTTCAATAAGCATTTATACATTGTCAGCTAGTTTATGTTTTTGGAGATGTGGCACATAGGTTTGTGGGAAAACAAGTTAGGCTAAACTGACTCTTCAGTGGTCAGAGAAGGTCTTGTTCAGGGCATTGAGAACACTGAGGTGTTTTTGGAAACAGTGCATATCTAATGTGGTCTGGAAAGTGTGGTCTGTCGTATATCTAAAGAGTCTATTTCATGGCAGGCACAATTGCCCTCCTAGTCATCTAATTATTAACTAGATAGCAGCTGTAGGCAAATGAATGGAAAAAAAATCATTGCAGCCACTAGTGACCTCTGGGATAAGGTGTCCCAGTGAACTGATACTGTCATTGAACAAACATGTTACTGTTGCTAAATCTTATCATAGACTCCTCTTGTTTAAGTCAGTTTTAGAAAAGTTTAGAATTTTGAAAGTAGTATTTTAATGTTTTATTATTGGTAACATTAAACAATCATCTATTTTGCTTCTAATAGTCTAGTCTACTTCATCTACATGCTAATGGTAAAATCAAGTTCATATAAATGTTGTAGTTAGTATCAAGGTATTATTTGATTAAGGTAAAAACTGACTCATACCACAAAATATGAAGATGAACAATTTAAAGTGATCAAGAAGCTGGGAGACATCAGTTATTCATGAAAACTAGAGTTAATTCATTGACACAGTAGCATTTAACCTGTTTATGAAGAAAGGAAACAAATTAGACATACAGAGTAAAAAAAAGAGGACTTTTTAGAATAGAAAATGAGAGTTAATGACTCAGTGATGCATCCAACATAGATGTCAAATATAAAAAGGAACAGGGATAAGAGATGAATCTTATAAGTTCTTCTGGAGTCAGGTAACAAAAGGTCATATAAATTGAAATTTACCCACTAAATATTTTTTAAAGATTTATCATTATTTTTAATTATATTTATATATCTGTATCGGGTTTGGGCAGACAAGTGCAATTCCATAGAGTCCAGAAGTGGGAATTAGATTCCTGGAGTTGAAGTTATAGATGGTTGTGAATTGGCTAACATGGATACTGGGAACTGAAAATGAATCCTCTGGAAGAACAGTCCACGCTCTTAACTGCTGGGCCTCATCACCAGCTCCCGAGCAAGCTGTCCTCAACAGCAGGAGTAAGGTCAGCAGTGTATTGTAGCAATAGCCAATGTGGTTATGTGTGATGGTGAGTGCTTAAATGCAGAGTGAAAATTAACAAGGATCGAAATAAGTGTAACACAAGAATACTAGTGAGAAAATTAAAAGTAGTTTGAAGAATAAAGTGTTGTAATAGCCATGTTCCTGTGCATAATCTCTAGGAATTAATGCTTGGATTAATGCAAGCAAATGTAGGGTAGTTTGTGTTCATAAACTGAATTTGTACAAGTGTGCAGCAGTGCCAGCGTCCTTCTCAGGTCTGTAATGTCTCTATGTGCTTGCTGTTCTATTGTTGCAAGCTTCAGGGGTTGAATTGCTACACCCACTACACCTCAGGGAACTTTAATCTCCCCAAGTCTTGCTGTTGAGTATCAAACAGTGCCTCTATTCCCATGTGCTGCTAAATATAAATCCAAGGACCCTTTACCTTTAAAGAGTTTTAAGAGCTGTTATTCTTTGTAGGGAGGCCTTTTGTATACAAATATAATGATGTGGGTAAGTCAACAACTTATATGGTTGACAGTTTTTCACAAAGTTTGAATGAAATCATTCTTGGAATTACTTAATTTCTACTTAATTAGTTTGACCCTCATATGCAGTAGCAAACAGTGCAGTGCTTTCCTTTTAAAGTCACCCATTCTCCAACATTTAATTTCTCATTGTTCAGCAACTCTGGGGGCAGTCCTCCTATGACACTATGTATTAAGGGAATGATTCTGATCAGTTCACTGATGGTTTTTGCTGATATATGGAATTACTGATAACAGCTTGGTCCCTGAACAACTGGATGCCTGATGCATGCTCATTATTTTGATGGTACTTTACCAGTCTGGATCCTTACAGGTAGCAGTGATCTTTTTGCTTTAAGGGAGGATGAATTTAATCCTTCAATGCCAAGTTCTTGCAAGTATGTTCTAAACTGAGCTTCCTAAGTTACAGATCTTAACAATTACTGTACACAGACTGCCATATCCTCTTGTGTTCTTGCCAGGGTCAAGAATGTTTTTTAGAATTTCTACTAATAAATCTGAAATTCTCCCCCTTCCTTTCATATACATTCAAAATGAAAAGGGCTTTGTTAAATCCTTCTCTCCAGATAATGGGACTTGTTCAACCCACATTTGCATAACTGAGGGAAACCCAAGTAAGTTAAAGGATTCAGTTTAGGAGCATCAACCTCAATGTTATTTTTGGCCTCCGTTCAAATGGCAAAGCAACCATAAGTTTCTCCTGCTTAAGAAGAAAGAAACCACAGAGAATCTCTAGGTAAATATCTTCCTCATAGGTAATTTCATTACACTTTGAAAGTTTTAAAGCCTTACTTCCCTGCTTCGTCCCTCCCCCAACCCGATCCCTCATGTTCCCATTCGCCCTCCTCTCAGTTTACCTAGGAGATCTCTTCTATTTCATCCTTCCCAGGAAAATCTGTATGTTCCACTAAGGGTCATCCTTGTTACCTAGCCTCTCTGGAGATGTGGCTTGTAGTCGTTATCCTTTACTTTACAACTAACATCTACTTATGAGGGAGTACATGCCAGGTTTGTCTTTCTCTGTCTGGTTACCCCACTCAGGATGATTTTTTTTCTAGTTCTATCTAGTTGCATGCAAATTTCATGATGTTGTTTTTTTTATAGCTGAGTAGTAGTCCATTGTGTAAATGCACCACATATTCTTCATCCATTTTTTTGGTTGAGCGGCTTCTAGTTTGTTTCTGAGTAACAGGGAGGGGAACATTTTTGGGGTTAGGCAGAAACCTGGTGCCAGGGAGACTCCAAGGAATCCACAAGGATGATTCCAGCCAAGACTCTTAGCAGTAGTAGAGGGGGTGCCTGAATTGACCTTCTCTTGTAGTCAGATTGGTGACGATCCTAATTGTCATCAGATAACCTTCATCCAGTAACTGATGGAAAGAAATGCACAGATCTACCAGTCAAGCACTGGGCCAAGCTCTGGGAATCCTGTTGAAGAGAGGGAGGAAGGATGTAGAAGCCAGATGGATCAATTTCATCACAAGGAAACCCAAAGAAACTACTAACCTGGGCTTGTACAAGCTTACAGATTCTGGACCAACAGCTAAGAAGCCTGCATGAGGGGAACCCTAGGCCCTTTACGTGTGTGTGACAGTCGTGTAGAGTGCTCTATTTGTGGGACTCCTAGCAGGGGGAACATGGCCTGTCCCTAAGGCTTGAGCTGACTTTTGGGAACCTATTCCCTATACTGGGTTGCCTCACCCAGCCTTAATACAAAGGAAAGAGCTTAATCCTATGTCAACTTGATAGGCCTTGCTTTGTTGACACCCAGGGGAGGAGGCCTGTCTCTTTCTGACTAGAAGCAGAGGAGAAGTGGATTGGGGGGTGGGGGGAGAAATGGGGAGGGAACTGGAGGAGAGGAGGAAGGGGAAACTTTAGTCACAATGTAAAATATATGAAAATTTTAACTAATAAAAAGAAAAAAATGTTTTAAATACTTATAAACATATAATGAGTTTTGGTCTATTGTCTGACTTCCTTCTGAGATGAAAATACCATATAATAGAAAACACTACAGACATGTTACTACATGCTATATAACCTTTCTCTAAAATGCTTGAAACCAGAAATGTTTTACATTTTGGATATTTTTATTAACTTTACTGTTTAAACAATCATAATCTAGAAACCAAAAGTCTGGTGCAGAATTTCCAGCCAAAGCTATTTCAAAGTTTCAAGGTCATAATTGACAAGGAAGGACATTGAAGTTACAAAATTATAGAGACTCCTTTGAGATGTGACTAGTAAATGATGGATGATAGCCTGAGAACCTGAAACAGAAAGACATAATTGAAAAGTTTAGGAAAATCCTAACGTCTGTAATTATCAGCAGTCATATTAGGATTCTCTAGCAAAACAGAACTCATAGAATATATATTATTAGTTATTATAGAGAGATAACATGGATATAATACTCTATAAGACAGGATATATTGATATATATGGGTATACTATATATAATATAGGGATATGATATCTATATGTTTAGAATATAGATTATATATATTTAAAGGGATTTTATTAGAATGGCTTACAGACTGTGGTGCAGCTAGTCCAACAATTACTGTCTACTAATGGATGGTCCAAGAATCCAGTAGTTTTTCAGTCCACTAGGCTGAATGTTTCAGCTGGTCTTCAGTGTATATCAGAATCCTGAAGGAGTAGTGTGCTGGCTAGTATTATGTCGACTTGACAGAAGCCAGAGTCATTGGAGAAGAGGGAACCTCAACTGAGAAAATGCCTCTTTTAAGATCAGGTTATAGGTAAACCTGTAGGCCATTTTTTAATTAGTCATTGATGTAAGAGGGCCCTTGTGAGTTGGGGCCACTCCTGGGCAGGTAGTCTTGGGTTCTGTAAGAAAGCAGCCTGAACTGGCCAGGTGGAGCAAGCCAATAAGCAGCACTCTTCCATAGACTCTGTATCAGCTCCTGCCTCCAGGGTCCTGCCTATTTAGTCCCTGTCCTGACTTTCTTCAGCGATGAACAGTGATGTGGAAGTGTAAGCCAAATTAAACCCTTTTCTCCTCAAGTTGCTTTGCTCATGGTGTATTTTTCAAAGCAGTAATAACGTTAACTAAGAGAAAACTAGGCTCCAATGGCAGTGAGGGAATGGATTAGCTAATGAGAGAGAGGGCAAGTAGGCAAAGAGAATGTTTTCTTCTTTTATGTCCTTTATATAGGCTGCCAGCAGAAGGTGTGGCCCAGATTAAAGATAGATCTTCCCACCTAAAAAAATCTAAATTAAAAGTGGGTCTTTCTACTTCAAATGATGTAATTAAAGAAAAGAAAAAAACCTCTCATAGGTGTACCCAGCTGCTTGGATTTTAGTTCATTCAAGATGTGTTCAAGTTGATAGCCATCCCAGCAGTGTATCTTAACTTCTCAGTATTTATAAATGTTCAGTGGTTATATATAATATTTAACTAAACATTAGGGGAAATTGAGTGTCCTAGTTAGGGTTTCTATTGCTATGAAGAGACACCATGACCATGGCAACTCTTATAAAGGAATACATTTAATAGGGTGGCTTACAATTTCAGAGGTTTAGTCTATTATCATCATGTTGGGACATGATTGTGTGCAGGCAGACATGGTGCTGGAGAAGGAGCTGAGAGTTACACATCTTGATACACAGGCAATAGGAAGTATACTGAGACACTGGACAGAGTTTGAGCATAGGAGACCTCAAAACCCAGCCCTACAGTGACAAACTTCCTCAAAGAGATCCTCAAGCCTACTCCAGGTTAGCTCTATTCTAGGCCTTGTAGGCGTTATCTTCCTACAGCATATGAGAACTCGGTATACTTTAAAGACTCTTCTTTAATCTCATATTTTATGATTAAAAGTCAATAGAATCATTATTGGAAGCAGTCAAGAAAGGTAATGTGGATAGCATTTGTTGTTTTGACATGAGAGGAGAGTTAGTCCTAGTGATACTTCCTAGGCTAAAGGAATAAATACACTTTATTGTATATGCACATTTAGATGTTGTGGTAAGAATATACAATTAAACCCCAAACCAAATTAATTACCTTTCTTAAGATCTTAGAAGAAGACTTTCTAGAACTATGCTAGTAGACTTAGTTTGAAATAGAAGGAATTCTGTTTCTAGAGAGAAGACATTATCTTCCCCCATGTTTTATTTAAATCAACATGGCTTTTTCCATTTTCCATCTCTGATTTTTTTTTCCATCAGCCTAACCCCCTCCCCCCAAAAGAGAAAGTGTCGTAGTAGGCAAAGCTACTGGACTGTAGAGCTTTTTGTTTCCTACCAGAATGTAATTTTCACTCAAGATGCCTAAATTTCCCAACCCAGGAAAAGGATTTGGTTATGACATTTCTCCAGATTTCCTAAAAGAAAAGATTAAGTCCATCAGCAGTATTATCGTGGCCTTGAAAATGTAAGATTGGTTCAAAAATTCTGTTAGTCATTAGTTCTCTGATATAATACAATGCACTTTGAGAGTTATTTACTTAATTACATTTTACTCATATATAAAAGCAAAAGTTATGAAGTACATGTATGCATTGTTCTATTTGCATTGAAAATATATCTACCTCTTCAAACATATATCCTTTATGGTAAAAAAAATTTAAGTCATTTTCTCTATTTGTGACAGTGAAAAAATAAAGTTTTTCTTATGTCCTTTTGAAATGCACAGCACATACTTGACATCAGTAGTCACCTTAGAGTGCAGTGTCACACCAGAATTCTTAGTCCCCTTTCCCTCACCCATACATCTTTCTTTCTCATTTCCTAGTTCTACTCTTCCAGGGCTGTGGTAACTACCATTCTATTTTCAACTTCAGTGAGATCAACTTTCTATTTTACATATGAATGAGGTCATGTCGTATTATCTTTCTGTGCTTGGCTGATTTCATTTAATATAATGATCTCCTATATTAGCACCAATGACAGAATTTCATTATTTTCTATATCTGAATAGAGTTCTGTTGTGCATACTTCTTTATCCATTCTTCAAGTGATGAACAGTAGGGTTGTTCGCGTTTCTAGATTCTTGTGAATAGTGCTCCAATAAACATGAGAGTAAAGATTCCTCTTTAGCATGCTGATTAAATTTCCATTGGTTATATAACCAGTAGTAGGATTGCTGGATCACATAGTTGCTCCTTTTTAATTGTTTTAAGGAACTCCTATTCTCTTTTTCCATCATAGCTAGCTGTAGTAGGATACATTGCCACCAATGATGCAGTGCTTCCCTTTTTTCTACTGAATTTGTCAAACTTCTACTTGTATTGGTAAATTCAGTATTTTTTTTGAGAATGTTTATTTGATAATATCTATAAAGCAATTCACAATTCATAGTATTCTTCTAATTTGATTCAATAGAAACTCTGAGAATTAGATAAGTGGGATTATCCAGCAAAGTACAGATAAAAAATAATAATCAAAAGGTTATATAAGCCCAAGTTTGGTACCTATTACTACCAGACCAAGAGAAGGCAACTTTATGGCTTCTAACATTGCATGTTTTGTCACTACTTTAAACTCCCATGAACTCTAGTATCATACAGGAGGCGGTACAGAAATAGATCACAAGTTCTAGGGTAGCCTAGGCTAAATAGCAAGCTTCAGTCTCAAGGAAGAACAACAAAGAAATAACAAGAACAAACCCTAAAGACTTCTATGGCATTCAGTGCTGTGTTAGTTTGAGTCTCTGTGCTCTAGATCAAGAGTTCTCACCTAAGAGGGAGACACAAAAAATATTTGAATAAGTACATTTTTCAGTAGATACGTTCCATAATATTGGATAGGTTCTCAAAGATATCCCAAGGGTTAAATTTTATTATAATTACTATACTGGAAGGGCATAACTATAATTACCATGTTGTCAAAAAAAAGCTATAATGAAAAGACAGCTTCTGGTGTCCATGACAAACCTGTTTCTCTTCTGTGTCTAATTTTCAACACATACCATGACAATATCATCTATTTTTACCTTTTTAATCTTGAAATAATTCTTTAAAGAGTTTAGAAAATGCATATGATGTATAATACAACAGATGCTATAGCTATTTTAAGGAAATATTTACAAGGAAATGTATTAGTTTTCTTGACTGACCTATTTGTTCAAAGAAGCAGCATAGTCCAGGAAAGGTATCAGGGGAAATAAAGAGATTAATGTTAATGAATGTGGTTAAGCCTCTGTGTTTGATGCTTTACATGTACACACTCTCCAACTTCTGACAACTCAGCCCTCATTCTCTCAGAAGGTAAGTTACTTAGCGACATGTAATAATTATTAAATAGCAAAGTTTCTATTTGAGCTGAGGGAAAATAAACCCAAGGACTTGCACGAGTTAGACAACTGCTTTTGAACTTTATAAATGGAATCTTAGAGTTAAAAAATAGTTGAACTCAGATCTTTTTGGCCCAAAGACTCTTCCCACTGTGCATTGAAATAGAACATGGCAAGATTATAAATGGCAGTGTGGGTATCTCATGGAAGTGCTAGTTGGTGTACGTGAGCATGAGTCATTGCTGTAGGGGTTGTTCATTGAAGAGATAAATTTAGAAATAGCTTTGGTCCACAATGACAATAAGCATTTTATAGAAGGAAACCTGAAGTAGTGAGAGTACATATTGAGAATCATTTGAAAGGAGAAGAAAAGAAGTGGGGCATATCAAACTGATTTGAAGAGTCATAACATGCCTTGAGATCTTAATTACAGGTATTTTACTTTTTGAGATCTAAACACAAGTGTCATGGATTTATTCACTGGAGCGGATAAATCACTAGGACTAATAGCCAAACACCGCAAAGCTAGAGATAGTAATTATAATTTCATTATTGAGAAGATTAGAGAGTAAGGTAAAAGGTATTGGGGCTTAATGACACACCCCTGGGGTCATTTGCCTGAAGTAGGTTGGAACTCCTATCAAGTTAATAGTATAATTCTGAGCCTAGATGGAAAGTTTACCAGGAAGGGCTAGGACTGTAAACATTATGAAATATCTAATGATTTTTTTCAAGTTAATTTCATACAGTTTCTATAGTTATGGTCTCTGATCAGCAATATGAGCATAATCTGGGGATTAGTTAAAAATATAAATCCTAGGCTCAAGGCAGACTTGTTGAGCCAAAACCTCTGAGATAGGGCTCAACAATGAAGGTTACAATAAGTCCTCTGATAATTCTGGTGCATACTACAATTCCAGAACCACTGATAATAGTGGACAGTAAAAAAAAAAAAAATGTTGCCAAAACCCAGTCAACGTATACATGAGCAAGTGAAAGAGGATGGTAGAGGAATCCTCTAGTCTTTGCTTATATAAACTAACGAAAGCTGTTTGTCAGAGTCTTAATTGATTAAGCAAATTTATTAAAAGAGGTTAAATTGAGGTAGCGGTGGTTCATTTGGTAAAGTGCTTGCCACACGAGGACCTGAGTTTGGATTTGCAGTACCCATTTAAAAAGTTGGGCATTATGGCACACACTTGTAATCCATGCGCTTGGAGAACATATACAGGAGGGTCACTGGAGCTTCCTGACCAGCTAGTTTTGTTGATAACTGAGCTTCAGATAAAGTTAAAAAAAAATACTTTCTCAAAAAAAAAAAGTGGAAAGAACAGATGAAGATACCCACCATTTCTTTAGACCGCTACCTGTACAGGCACACACACACACACACACAATATTTATGTGTATAGTATATATAACATGTATGGCAAGGTTTAAGCAAAATAGTTTTTTTCTTTGAGGTACTTTTTTTCCCCCAGTAATCTTTTCTTTGTCTTGTTTTAAAGAACAAATCTAAGATCTCTGATATGTTTATTGGTCCATCAAGGACCTGTCATTAAAAGGTTTGTTCTGGTTACCTAGAATGTCCTTTTATTCCCAGCATTTAAAGGAATGTGCAAAATGTGACATAAAGGACTGGGATAAAGTGTATGGGAGATACTAAATGCACTAAGGTACAAACAGATGTAATGCAGTTAGAGATTATCATGAGTTAATGAAGAAATTGCATGAATTTTGGAGCCAAACAAAGTTTTCATGACTAGCTGCTGCTATATAACAAGCTATTTATTGGAAATACAACAATGGGTAAAGCAAAGCACATAAAGAAAATATGATACATTTACACAGTGGAGTACTATACAGCGGCAAAAAAAAATGGCATCTTTAAATTTGCAGGCAAATGGATGAATCTAGAAAAAAACATATTGAATGAGATAACACAGCCCCAGAAAGACAAATATAATATGTACTCACTCATAAGTGGCTTCTAGACATAAAGCAAAGACAAACCAACCTACAATCCACAACACCAGACAACCTAGACAACAAAGAGGACCCTAAGAGAGATGTACATCTTTCCACATAGAAAGGAGAAAAAGACAAGATCTCCTGAGTAAATTGAGAGCATAGGGGTCATGAGAGAGGGTAAAGGAAAGGGGAAGGGAGGGGAGCAGAGAAAAATGTATAGCTCAATAAAAATAAACCAAAAAATAATTTAAAAAATTATGAAAAGGAAAAAAAGTTCCTTGACTTCTTGACTTCATAGAACTGATTTCCTAGAGTAAGAGAGAAAGTGAACAAGGTAACAAGAAAATGAAATGTGTACTTATATAAAGTAGTAAAAAAAAACTTACAATTTTTAGTGTGATTAAGTAAGTTCTTATAGAAAATAAAGTGTTTGAATAAGAAACAGAGTAAATTAGGGGCATGTCATGGGACTCTGTTTTGGAAGAGTATTGCCAGGGTCTCTGATAAAAGTATGCTTAGGTATTTGGGCAATGCAGAGTCATTGTGGCTATACTGGTGAAAAATTGGAAGTAGTCATTAGAGAAGCAGAATGCTCAAATATTTCAGAGATATGCAGAATGCTGGTCTTTTGACAGGTACAGTTTCAAATGTTCCCATAACAACATTGGTGGGAAATAAGATGACAGCAGTTCAAATACTGTCAGTCTAGCTCAGAGACAGGCATATAGATAAGACAGTGTGAACCCTTAGTTAGCTCATATGCACAAAGAAACAAACATGTGGCAGAAGAAGTTCTCAGGAGTAGAGGCAAAGGAGTTTACTTCCCAATAGATATTACTAGAGTCTTGGTTAACTAACACTATTATGAAGAGAGTGTGGTTGTACCCCTAATTTATAACATACACAACGGAGGATTTCAGGCAGATTAAAAACTTAAATGTGAAAGCAAACATAAAATTGTAGGAGACGGCACAGAGAGATGCTTTAACAGTAGCATAAAACTAATGGCAGCATATATAATTTTTAATGTGTCAGACATTGTTCTACATACATCCCTAACATGTTTACTAAATTAACCTTTATGGCACTTGTATGAGATGCTTTCTCCATCTTATAGGAGATGTAAAGGGGGTTAAGTAATATATACAGAGATAAGGAAAGGGATTAAATGATTGACCCAGAACTAGAGAGATGGCTCAGCAGTTAAGAGCATTTGCTGCTTTAGTCTTAGTCATTGTTCTGTTGCTATGAAGAGACACAATAACTGCAGCAACCCTTTAATTGGGATTGCTTATAGTTTCAGAGGTTTAGTTCATTGTCATCTCATGGTAGAAAGCATGGTGGCACACAGGCAGACGTTGTAATGGAGAAGTAGCTCAGAGTCCTACATCAAGATTCTTAGACAGCAGGAAGAGAAAGAGTTGCTAGGAATTACTTGGGTTTTTGAAATTTTACAGCTCACTCCCCCGCCTCCACACACCTCCTACTCCTTTCCAATAGTATCACTCCCTGGTAACCAAGCATTCAAATCTGTGAGCCTATGGGCACCATTCTCATTCAAACCACTGTATTCAACTCCTTGGCCTTCTAGTCACATAACTTAAAATGTATTTAGTCCAACTTCAAAAGTCCCAATAGTCTATCAAAGTCTCAATATTGTTAAAAAAAATCCAAAGTCATGAGAATCAAGGAAATCTCTCTTAATTGTAACCCCCTGTAAAACCAAAATCAAAAAGTGAATCACATACTTGGCACAAAATATACATTACATTCCAAAAGGGAGGAAAGCAAGCTTAGTGATGAAATAGTAGATCAAAGCAAGTCCAAAAACCAGCAGGGCAAACTTCAAATTCTATATCTCCATGGCTGCAACTCCTTTCAGCTTTTTTGACTGCAACCTTTTCCCCAGGCTGATTCGACATCCAGTCTGCAGTTTTCACCCTGATTTCTCCAACATCTTGGAGTTTCCAATGACATCCAGGCTTCATCTTTGCAGCTTCACAAACTGACGTCTCTGGGCCTCCATGTAGGGACACCCATGACAGACATGCTTGGCCTCAGAGGCTTTCCTTAGCTATGGAAGGAGATTCCACAATCTCTTGCTTGTATCCTTGACTCTAAAGCCAGAACCATGTGACCAAACCTGCCAGGTTCTACTGCTTGCTGGAGCTAGAACTTAGCCCCCATGTTCAAAAATACACATTTATCAGCTTTTAGTTTCCAATGGTTTTCTTCACTCCTCAAGTTTTGTTTAGTTCCTTTTCACAAATTGGAAGCTTAGCTGAGTGGGATCTTGCCCTGAGGTCTCCA
>JAQHUG010000759.1:122509-138117 GCA_028555095.1 Dicrostonyx torquatus | reverse complement strand
AGAGATGAAATGAACACCAAATTCGAGCAATGAGACCACAAAGAGTGAAAGGGGGAAGGCTGCTACCAAACAAGGAATAGAATGTGCCTAGTTTGCATCCAGTCTGTTGGATGGGTGCTGCCTCCCCAATTCCACAGGACATAATGGGGACACTGGGCAATCATTTGAAGGCTATCACATGATCACTTGGGGACAGGTTAGGACAGTCAGAGTGGGGAATTTACAAATCAGCCATTGTTGGATGATGGAATTGTATGACACAGTCATGACAAGCTCAATGGAGACCTGAGTCTCTGTAGTTTACCCTGAGGTAATACCTGGTTCTGATAAAGACCAGAAACTGAGACTACCCAGGTACCACCAAGGAACAGAGCATCCAAAAGAAATGCCTAATGTTCCAACAACTATAGATAGGATCACTTGCCAGCACACATGATGCTAATGTCACTTTTCTATTTTTTCTTTAAATAATGCCCTCTAGAATGGCAGGGTACCTCTTGCCACTGGTGCAACAGTTGCTATGACAATGTCCCTGTAGGCTTGTATTGTACATGCAATAAAACTTGCTTTTGCATTTTGGTGAGTTGGTCTCCCTCATGGTCTTATGGGGCCATCCAGGACTGGGCATAACATTTGGGTTTTGTCCCAGAACCTCAGAGATTCCTATTGGAACTCCCATCCCCAAAGTTTTATTCTGAATGACCTTGGTAAGTATATTTGTGTTAGGTCTTGTCTGTCTTACTTCTGTTTTTGTTGTTGCCGATCTTGGAATTTGAATCTGAATCTGAGCAGGTCATTTTTTCCTGGCAGACACACTAGAGAGCAGACCTGGAGGAATTGGGAGAAAACTCCTGTCCTCATCTGGATAGGGGTCTCCCATCTGAGACCATCCTGTCAGGGACCCTTTTGGGCCCTGTTTGAAACTCTGAATCTGAACTCTCTGGGGATCAGGTAGCCTTACTGCTCTCTGGGGATCATTATACTCCTTCAGCCAATATCACATAAGATACCAGCCCACTTGGACATGGCCTCTTTTGCTTTAAAAAGCAGAAGTAGCCCTGCTCTCTCTCTCCTGCTTCCAGCTCTGCTTCCAGCTACTAGACTCTGTTCCTGGTCACACAGTGGTCTGTTGTCTAGGACAGTGATCTGCAAGTTTTCCCCTTAAATAAATAACCCTTTAATTAATCATAATTCCAAACTGGTGTGGGATTTTTTTGAGACTTATGCCTACACCTGGTGCCCATGTGGATTTAAACTCCATGCCTCCCAAGCTCCACAGACTCAGATCGTCTCTGCCTGCCTGGTTTGCTCTTTCCTGAAGAGGTTTTGAAATTCCCATCACAGCTCAGTGCCTACACAGTGTGAATCAGAGCGCAAGCAGTTGCCAAACACTGCACCCTCTCAAGGCGAATCTTTGTCACATGGCAGCTGGCATATTCAGATTTCGGGTTGCTGTTCTCTGCCCCTGGATTCTGGGTTTCTACCTTAGTATGTGGAATTGATGTAATTACATTTACTTTGTTGAGCAACTCATATTTCCCAGTCTTTAGCAAATACCAAGACGGACAGTGAAACAGGACTCTGTTTCTGTCACCTCTGCATTGATTCTAGACACGACATAGCAACAGCACCATCTGCTGGATAAGAGGTATTATGGCAGTTTTCATTTCCAATGCAACTTTTATTGTTTTCTTTACTAATACAATGGATTAAATCATGTGAGGCTTATATGACTACAGGGATACCTCAATTTACTGGTTACTAGTTTTCAGTTTTCTTCTCAATATTCTATTATTAAGGAAGAATATGGCACTCTTATGAATGATACAGTCTTCATGGACTAATAATGAACAGCTAGTTGACAGGATTAAAATAATCAAAATTCAGAGGTTATCTGAACAAGTGGGTACTATGATAGAAAGAATTGACTCCATATCTAAGGGTCCTAGGAAGTTATCTGAAAAAATCCATACTGTTGAATTTGACAATCAAAAGTTATCAAAAAGTTTTGATAAAGTAACAGACAGAATGTACCTCCAGGATGGCAATCTACATGATATTCAAGAAAAGTCCAAGGAGGAGGTGTTATCCTTAAAGGAGAACATTAAATCCTTGGAATCACCAATGCAGAATAAGAACCAGAGCCTTGATGCCTCCATGAAATCACTAGAAATATATACAAACCAGGAGATTCAGGCTTTACAAAAAACAATGATAAACAGATTTGAAGTGATTGAGGAAATTATAGGAGCTGATGAACAGAATTGGGCCCTTAAAGTCTAGATCAGCACCTATGGATGAATGGATTCAGCATACAATGAAGGTTGAGACGTTTGACTATAATGATGAATCTTGGGTAGGAGAAACGATTTCCAAAGCAATGAGGAGACAATAAACTGCCAAATGTCTTAACTGTGGTAAAAATAGGACATTTGAGGAGGGATTATAGGCAGAGAATTTCTAGGAATGTCTTCTCTGGGAATGGCATAAATGGGAGACCTCAGACTTCAGATATATTTAGAAGGTGTGGTAAAGACCAACATTGCACTAATGAATGCAGATCAACAACAGATAGACAAGGCAATCCAATACCATCCTGAAACTTCTTGAGGGGACTCTCACAGGCCCCCAAGCCAAATGTGGCCCAGTTATTACCCGTTACAGTGGAGAATGTGTCTCACTAAGAAAATTAAAAAATCCAGTGCCTGCTGTAAAAAGCAATACTGGTCTGAATGATGGGTTAAATATGGAGGATGAGTCAAAAATTCCAGTAGGACAGAGGAAATGTATATTTTGGCAGACTTCTATTAATGATCAAAGACCAAAGCTAAGAGTTTGTATAAATAGCATTTTTATTGAAGGCTTATTAGACACGGGTGCAGATGTAAGTATTATTACTCCAGAATCTTGGCATCTGAATTGGCCTCTTCAAGAGGTAGATGTTTAGTTCCTGGGAATTGGAACCCTATCTCGTGTAAAACAAAGCACAAGATGGGTTGAATGCATAGGGCCTGAATGGTAAATAGGAAGACTAAGGCCATATATAGCCAATATTGCAGTGAATTTGTGGGGTCGTGACCTATTGCAGCAATGGAATACCCAGATTAACATTTCTGCAGCCCCAAAACTTATGTTTATGAGGAAAATATTAGAATATATAGACAACTGACTACAACCATTTGGACTAAACAAGAACACAAAACAATTGATAAAACTTCAGAGGTACTAACATTCCTACCTTTAAAGTGGTTAACTGAGAAACCAATATGGGTTAAGCAGTGACCTGTAGTTGAGGAAAAGTTGGAGGCTTTAGAACAGCTGGTACAAGAACAACTAGATGTTTGACATATAGAAGAATCTACTAGACCTTGGAATTCTCCTGTATTTGTTTTTAAAAAGAAATCTGGAAAATGGAGAATGGTGACATATCTAAGGGCTATCAACAAGGTTATTCAACCTATGAACCTGTACAATCTGGAATTCCTCTGCCTTCTCTGCTACCAAAATAATGACCTCTCATAGTTATTTATTTAAAGGATTGTTTCTTCACTATACCTTTACAATAAAAGGATAAAGAAAAGTTTTCCTTCACAGTGTCTACTTATAATAATTCTCAGCCTACTAGAAGATATCAGTGATCCATTCTCCCACAGGTAATGCTCAATAGCCCCACCCTGTGATAATACTTTGTCAACCATCCATTGGAAATAATTTGTAAGCAATTTCCTAAATCAATAATCTACCATTAAATGGATGACATTTTGTTATCTGATTCAAATATAGATACTTTAAAAAGGATGTTTGAAGAAGTAAAGAAAGTCTTGCCTAAATGGGGATTGCAAATTTCTCCTGAAAAGATTCAAAGAGGAGATTCTGTTAATTACCTAGGTTACATAATAGGTTTACAGAAATTCAGAACACAAAAGGCATAAATGAGGAGAGAATGGTTACAAACTCTTAATAACTTTCAAAGATTGTTAAGAGACATTTCCAGTCTATGACCAGCTGTTGGGATAACACCTAATCTAATAATTCATTTAAACAAAACCTTAGATGGAGATAAAGATAGTTCCAGAGAATTAGCAGCTGAAGCAGAAAAGTAACTGACAATGATTGAGAACAAAATTACAGGAGACACATGTGGGTAGGGTGAATCCTAATCTTAGTTGCATTTTAGTAATATTTCCTTCCAGAATTTCTCCTATGGGAATTTTAAAGCAAAGGGAAGATATTATTTTAGAATGGATCTTTATACTACAAAAACCAAGTATAAAATTAAAAACTTTTGTGGAAAAAGACTCTGAATTAATTATAAAAGGTAAACTGAGAGTTTGTCAACTAGCAGGTATAGACCCAGCAGAAATTATACTGCCTTTCACTACTGATGAAATAAAGAAGTTATGGGAAGACAATGAACCATGACGAAGGTTTCATGTTAATTTTTTGGGAGAAATTAATAGCAATTCACCCCAAAGTGATAGACTTAAACTTATAAAGAGGACTTCTTAGATTCTTCCCGAATTGTACATGATGTACCAATAACTGGAGCCAGTACATTTTATACTGATGCAAAGAAATCAGGAAAAACAGGATTCAAATCAGAAGAATTAAGTAAGGTGGAACTTACTTCTGTCAAGAAGGCAGAATTATATGCCATTCTCATGGTACTAATGGAGTTTAAAGAACCTCTCAATATAGTTACTGATTCACAATATACAAAAATCTTATCTTGCAAATTGAAACTGCTGAATTTATACCAGATGATACAGAATTTACTTAATTGTTTATCCATGTGCAAGACATAGTCAGGAATAGGCTTTGTCCTATGTACATAACACACATCTGATCCCATACAGGTCTGCCAAGTCCTCTAGCACAAGATAATGCAGAAATTGATCAATTATTGATTGGAAATATGTCTCAGGCCTGAGAATTTAAAAAAAATCACATCAATAGCAAAGGTTTAAAGGAAGAGTTTTCTATTACACGGCAACAAGGTAAAATGATTATAACAAGATGCCCTACTTGCACTTTCTATAATCAAGCACTGTTGCCTGCAGGGAATAATGCAAAAGGTACTCAAAGAAATGAAACCTGGCAGATGGATGTGTTCCACTTTATGGAATTTAGTAAATTAAAATATGTACATCACACCATAGACACGTATTCAAGTTTTCAATGGGCAATTGCCTTGAGCTCAGAAAAGGCTGATTCAGTAATCACACATTTATTGGAAGTTATGGCTATCATGGACATGCATGCACAAATAAATACAGACAACGGTTTGGCATATGTATCTAACAAAAGAAACATTTTTTGCATTTCTAATATAAAGCACATTACAGGTATACAAAATAATCTTATAGGTCCGGCAGTTATAGAAATGTCAAATCATACTATAAAGGATATGCTGAACAAACAGAAAGGGACAGAAAATACCCCCAGAAATAGATTGCATAATGCTTTATTAACTTTGAATTTTCTTCATGCTAATGATAAAGGGAAAACAGCAGCAGAGAGGCATTGGGTAATGGAAAAAACTTCTGACTTGAATCAACCAGTATCAAGGATGTGTTGACCTTACAACTGAAACCAGAAGATGTATTGGGGAAGGGGTTTTGCTCATGTTTCAACAGGAGTAGAAAAATATGGATACCATCAAAATTAATAAAAGAGTTTCTTTGAAAAGGAGAAACCAATAGAAACAGAGAAAAGACAGCTCATCTACAATGGTGACAACAATACAGGTGGTAAGGAAAACCATATAGGGTTGGGGCAGGGTTCTGCTCTTATCTTTGCAGGAAAATACATATCATCAAAAATTCAAGAGACCCTGAATGTTTGAATACCAAGAGAAGAAAAAATAACTACCGACTAAGGAGCATCTAGAAAACAGAATATGGTTTATGAATCCAGGTATGGGTTCCACTTACAATTATACATGCCCCCACACGTATATATAGTAATATATTTAGCTGTTTTTGGAGTTGGACAATGGCTCTGTACATCTGTAAATCCAAGCAGGTTGTTAAAAGTTACATTCAGAGTTTCTGTCTCATATAGGGAGCCATCTGGTATGAGACAGAAGAAAGACTTTAGGAAATATTTTTACTTTCTCCATGTCTTTTTTGTCTATATCATATTCTTCATTGAATGTATGTATATATGAATGATGCTTAAGTTTTTCATGATGAACAATAGATTTTCCTACAGATCCTTTTTCTGCAGTAATCTTTGAAGTTTCCAGGAAGAAGATGGGGCTCCACAGCAACAACTCTACCTAGTTGAGATGGCATCGTGATGCAGACAGTGCTACTATAAGACTGCATTTTTATTTTTTGGTACCAGCTGCTGAAATGCTGCACTATCTCATGACATTCTTGCCAGAACTCCAAATAAGAACTTTAAAAAAAAAAAACCATTTATCGACTGCTTGGAAATTGCTTGCAACTATACTAGATAGTAATTTTGAAACTTAACCATAATTTTAATTTCACAGGATCCCACTAAGAGAACATCTCTCCCATATCAGTGGGAAGCAATTCTAGAAAATGATGCCCCATCCCAAAAAAAGCTTGTTCATAGGTTGGGAACACTGTTTAGAGGTTCTTGATTATTATTAGATAGAGGGTTGGGGTGAAAACTATATTTGTTAAAAAAAAAAGGGGGATAGAAATAGCGGGTAATAGAGTGAATGCTTGTGAGCGATTATTCATAGATAATTTACATTGGTATAGTTTTGTATATTGATAGAAGTTCAAATTATATTTGTTAGTTTTGTTTACATTATTTGTATACCTATACAAAGGTATTTTGTCAGATTGTACATATGTATGTTATAATCTCCATTTAGGACATTTTGTTATTTTAGGATATATTTTCATGTGGATGTAGACATATTAGTTTGTCACAATAAATAACCCAGCCAGCTCAATAATGAAGAGTATTTTTAATGAATGAAAAGAGGGAAGGCTCATGCTACCAGGGTGGGACACCACATAGAGAGAGAGCCGCACACCTGTGTTCTCTCATTTTTTTTAACCTGGGGTCCCAATGGCCAAACCCCAACATAATGTGATTGGCTAAACGTCTTTCCACATCATCTCCCCCTTTTGTCTAAACAAGATCGATCCAAACCCAACACAGCTATATACAATAGGAACAGACACCAAATGCAAAATTATGAACAATAAACAATATTAAGCAAGGAACGTATAACAAAAGTTCTACTAAATATTCTATTTCAAGGAGTCTAACTATTGTACTGAAATTAAGTTTAGCTTCATTGTGAAGAAGGTAACTACAATTATATAATATTTAACTTCATCAAAGATCTGAGAAGGAAAACAATATTATTTGAGTGGAAAGGAAGTGCAATTGAGAAACTTCCAGAATGTGTAACAAATGACAGAGACAACTGACTCTCTGGGCAATCACCCAAAGTCTCATTCGCAATGTTGAAGCAACCAACTTTGGCTAAGGCATAAAGTAACTGACATACCATTTTTAAAGGCAAGAAACTTTTCAAAACTATCTTATCCTGTCTTGGCAGGATATGACAGTTTTGTTTTATCCATTTACGGATACTCTCTATCTTTTGCCGAGACAAAAAGTTCAGTCATTTCCATGTATGTCTTATACAGGGAAAAAAATTACCTGAGTAAGACTGCAAGACTGCTGTTCTGGATACTTCTGCCTTCAATTCTATGGAGACCTGGGTATGACTAACTGCATATGAAATCTGGTCCCTATCATTTTAAAAGATTTGAAAGTTGCTTGGTCTGTACTCAGGTATAATTTATTTATGCTTCTGGGATCTCTGATAGTATTGATGGCTAGAAGAGATATATTGTTGACAGTTTAGCAGCAACTGGTATCTAGGTACTTCCACAAAGCTAGCCAGCTTGTTAGCTCATTTTTTAGATATAAAAATTAAGCCGTGCTTTTTTAAAGCTCTTAGGTTTCTTGATTAGTAAAACTTTTTAAGATATATAAAGGTATGAGGATATAAAAGCTCATATACTTTGAGGGTCTAAAAATGATATAAGATGTAAATTCAGGTTAAGATATAGAAAATGCTTCTGATTTCTTTGCCCATCTTTGGTATAGTTCATTTAGGCTGATGGAGCAATGACTACTTACTGTTTTGGTTACACACTCAAGATTTTAGATTTATTCTTGTTGCTATTTAAATATGAATTTAAAGGTGTTTCTCATTAGGTCAAAGACATCTTTGTCCAATCTGTACCTGGCTGTATGCAGAAAAATATACATGATTCTGTTCAAAATCTGTAGCTTTTGCTAGGGCTCAGAGATATGAGTTTATGCCTGCTCATTACATATATCTGCTACCTGATTTTATCTATGATATGGATTTCAATATGGACCAGAAAGTTTTAAATGCATTATTTTCTTTTAAGTACATAGATTTTAACTTTTGTTTCAAGTTTAAACTTTTCTCAGTAGGGTTCTCCTTGACGGTATTAGTTGCTGACTACAACCTTCTGAATGACTGCAAGTCTTGGACTTGCTGAAAGCCGATGTTGACCATTCCAGCTGATGTGAATGCTCCCTGTCTCTTCAACAAAGTCTGCAAACCAGATGCTTCTGTTGAGTGCCCCATTGCCTGAATTCTCTCCTTAATTTTGAAAACAATGCCCCAACATCAGCTTGAAGAAGTTACAGAAAAGAACACATCATACCATGCTCCCTGCCGAGAATACGTTGAAATACTAAGACAAGGGAGAACTCCCTGGTATGGAGGACAAAATGACTACCTATAGTGCCCAAAAAATAGACCCAGAGTTGTCAATTAATGTATTTATTTACTAAAATAGTCCTACAATAAAAAGAGACTTTGATTCATTATACAGAACCACAGATCCAAAGAGGCCATTCAGGATTATAATTACAATTTGGTTGTACTCAAATGATTAGAGCTACACGGCCTGGTAGGCTGGCCACTGCGATGGAAAAATCTGTTAACTAATGGTTCTTAGGTCCAATACTATCTCCTTAAACCCATGGGCAAGTAGGACCTATAATTGGGTACTGTCATTGGTCCTTGTGAAGGAGGAAATGTAGAATCCAGCCATGACGAGGTCAATGGAGACCTGAGTCTTAGTAGTTTACCTTGAAGTAATACCTGGTTCTGATAAAGACCACAAATTGAGAGTACCCAGACACCACCCAGGAACAGACTATCCAAAGGAAATTCCTAGTGTTCCAACCATTATAGATAGAATCACCTGCCAGTACACATCCTGCTAATGTAACTTTTCTTTTTTGCCTTTAAATAATCCCCTCTAGAAGGACGGGGTACCTCCCCTTGCTCCTGTTTCACCAGCTATGATGAGGTCCCAGTCAGCTTGTATTGTACACACTATAAACTGTGCTTTTGCATTTTGGCGAGTCAGTCTTCCTTGTGGTCTTGGTTTAGTGGGGTCCCCAAGTACTGGGCATAACAGAAGTAGACTCCAGGAGGACTGGAGTGTGTGAAAAAGTGTTGAAGGTTTACTGGCCTGTCTGCCTCATGGTCCTAATGAAGAGGATCCCTGAATGCAAGGGGCTTATTTCTAAACCCTGAATTAATCACAAGCAGCACAAAAAACCTGTTTTCACAGAGAGATTCTTTGTTAAGCAGGAAAGAAGTGTTAAAGTAGCTTTTTTTTCTGACTCTGGCAGAAAAAAAAAACAGCAAGTGACCTAGTAGGTGTAATTTTAACTTCAGAGAAAGGGAGGTCTATGTTAGAGTACAGTAGAAAAATGAGATTAGAGGACATGAGAGAAGGGAAAGGGGACATGAAATAGGAGAAAGGAATATTTGTTCCAGAGGGACAAAGGACTGCCTCTCAATAGAAAAGAAGGCAGACATAACACATAGGAACGTGTCAGTTTACAGAGGGAAAAGGGAAAGTTCTGTGTTAGAATGATGTGTTTAATATTAAGTGGGCATATTAATTATTTAAGCCAAAACGGAGCTTCTGACTGCTGGACTTTAATACTTTCATAGCTGGACCTTGGTAGTCAGTCTCAGGAGGAGGAAGTGGACAAATAAGAGAATAGGCTTTGGTGACTAGTCTTAGGAATGTCATCTCACACTTTTAAGCAAGGCAGAAAGATGAGGGAGAAGGGCAAGGCCTGTCAAAGTCACATGCTCAAGTGAATTAATGTTCTTTTAATTTTAATGATTATTTTTGAACCAAACTTGAAGCTCTAGCTTAAATAATGATTTTTCTTGCTTTTCATTCTCGTTTGATATTTTAAGAAAAATTTTATTTCAGTTTTAGTCATATATATTTGAGTGTGTCTCTGCAAGCATATGCATATATATGGGTGTCCAAGAAAATCAAAGGTTTCAGATTCCTGGAGAGTTGTGAGTCATATGATGTGGGTTATAGGAGTCAAACTCTGAAGAATAATACTTTCTTAATGACTGAGTCATCTGTTCAGTTTCACAATCTTGATACATTTGAGATGTAGCATTTACAGGTTTAAGTTTTAAGTTTATTTTGAATATTTTATTTTATATTTTTTTATTTTTCCATTCAAAATTTTCACTTCTTCCCCTCCCCCCATTCCCCTCTCACTCCCCCACTCTCCTTCCTCCCCCTCCAGCCTTAAGTGAGGGCAGGGTACCCTGCCCTGTAGGAAGTCCAAGGCTCTCCCCCTTCTATCCAGGCCTAGGAAGCTGTTCATCCAAATAGACTAGTGTCCCAAAAAGCCAGTGCATGCAGTATAAACAAGTCCCAGTGCCATTATCCATGACTTCTCAGTCAGCCCACATTGTCAGCCACATTCAGAGAGTCCAGTTTAATCACATGCTCGTTCAGTCCCAGTCCAGCTCAATTTGATGAGCTCCCATTAGATCAGGCACACTATCTTAGTGGGTAGACCAAACACTCATGGTCCTGACTTCCTTGCTTATCTTCTCCCTCCTTCTGCTCTTCAACTGGACCTTGGAAGCTCAGTCCAGTGCTCTGATGTGGGTCTCTGTCTCTATCTCCATCCATCTCCAGACAAAGATTCTATGGTGATATTCGAGATAATCATGAGTGTGACTATCGGGCATGGCCAGTTCAGGCACCGTCTCCTTTGCTGCCCCTCACTATGTAATAATCAAAATGCAAAACATACAAAAAGAATATTAATATTAATAACTACAAAGGAAATATTTCAAGTAATATATGAAGGTAGACATTTTAGAATTACACCCTACTTCTCAATGGAAACCAAGAAAGTCAGAAGGTCCGGGGCAGATGTGCTGCAGACACTAAGAGACCATGAATGCAAGCCCAGCAAAGCTTTTAATCAACATCAATGGAGAAAACAACATGACAAAACTAGACTTAAACAATACATGTCCACAAACCCAGCCCTAGTACAGAAAGTACTAGAGAAAAATCCCCACACAAAGAAACTAACTGCACCCACAAAACTACAAGAAAGAGATAACCCTGCACCATTCAAACCCATGAATGTGGAAAAACATGGGAAACACAGAACTGCTACCACCAGAAAACAACAAGACTTAACAACCATTGCTCATGAATACCTCTTAATACCAATGGACTCAATTCACCTATAAAAAGACACAGGCTCATAACGTTGATACAAAACCAGGATCCAGACTTCTGCTGTTTACAAGAAACACACCTCAACCTCAAAGACAGACATTACCTTAGAGTAAAGGGTTAGAAAAAGGTTTTCCAATCAAATGGACCTAAGAAGCAAGAGGGTGTAGCTATCCTAATATCTAACAAAATAGATTTCAAACTAAAATCAATCAGAAGAGATGAAGAAGGACACTTTATCCTCATAACAGGAACAATCCATCAAGATGAAGTCTGAATCCTGAATAGCCATGTGCCTAATACAAGTACACCCATATACATAAAATAAACTTTACCAAAACTTAAATTGCATATCAACACTAATCATTGGAGACTCCAACACTCCACTCTCACCAATGGACAGGTCAACCATACAGAAACTTAACAGAGAACTAACAGATGTCCTGACTCAAATGGACTTAACAAATATCCATAGAACATTCCACCCAAACACAAAAGAATATAACTTCTTAGCAAATCATTGAACATTCTCTTAAATTGATCACACACTTGGCAACAAAGCAAATATCCACAGATACAAAAAAAATGGAGTAAATCCCTTATCTTATCATATCACCATGGAAAGTAAGAAGTCAAACTTTCATTATTTACAAATGATGTGATAGTATATATAAGTGACCCCAAAAACTATACCAGAGATCTCCTACACCTAATACCATCAGTGATGTGGCAGGATAAAAGATTAACTCAAAAAAATCAGTAGCCCTCCTATACACAAATGATAAAGAAGCTGAGAGAGAAATCAGAGAAATATCACCTTTTACAATAGCCACAAATTGCATAAAATATCTTGGGGTAACACTAAACAAAGAAGTGAAAGACCTATTGAATAAGAACATTTAGTCTTTGAAGAAAGAAATTGAAAAAATACAAGAAAGTGGAAAAATCTCAAATGTTCTTGGATAGGGAGGATC
The DNA here is from genome assembly GCA_028555095.1 of Dicrostonyx torquatus. Classification (NCBI taxonomy): domain Eukaryota; kingdom Metazoa; phylum Chordata; class Mammalia; order Rodentia; family Cricetidae; genus Dicrostonyx; species Dicrostonyx torquatus. The sequence goes on along the minus strand of JAQHUG010000759.1, from coordinate 125,570 downwards.
AACATAGTAAAGATGGCAATCCTATCAAAAACAATCTATAGATTCAATGCAATACCCATCAAAATCAGAACTCAATTCCAACAGACCTTGAAAGAACAATAATCAATTTCACATAGATAAATAAAAATCAAGATAACCAAAACAAGCCTGTACAATAAAGAGACATCCGGAGGCATTACCATACCTAACATCAAGCTCTATTACAGAACTATAGTAATGAAAACAGGTTGGGATTGGCATGAAAACAGACATTGTCCAATGGAATCGAATCAAAGACACAGATATTAATCAATGCACCTATGTACATCTGATTTTTGACAAAGAATCTACAAGTATATAATGGAAAAAAAAGAAGCATCTTCAACAAATAGTGCTGACATAACTGGGTGTCAAAATGTAGAAGAATGAAAATATATCCATATCAATCTCCATGCATGAAACTCAATTCCAACTGGATTAAAGACCTCAATATAAATCTGACTACACTGAACCTGAAAGAAGAGAAATTGTAGTGGGAAGTAGTCTTCAGTACTTGGGCACAAGAGACTACTTCCTAAATATAGCCCCAATATCACAGACACTGAAAGCAACAATAAATAAATGGAACCTCTTGAAACTGAGAAGCTTCTGTAAAGCAAAGGACACAGAAAATGAGACAAAAAGAAGCTTACTTCAAAGATCTTCACCAACTCCACATTACATAGAGGACTGATCTACAAAATATATAAAAAGCTCAAGAAATTAGACATCAAAATTCCAAATAATCAAATTAAAAATGGGGTACAGAAGTAGACAGAGAATTCTCAACAGAAGAATCTCAAAAAACCAAAAAACACTTCAGAAAGTGTTCGCCATCCTTAGCCATCAGGGATGTTGATTTTAAGCAAAACAAAACAAAAGAACAAAACAAAAACAAAAACAAAAAGCAAAAGCAAAAAAAATACCAACTCTGAGATTCCATCTTACACCTATCAGAATTGCTAAGATCAAAAACACCAATGATAGCTTATCCTGGAGAGGATGTAGAATAAGGGGAACACTCATCCATTGCTGGTGGGAATAAAACTTGTACAACCACTCTGGAAATCATTATGGCAGTTTCTCAGAAAATTGGGAATCAATGTACCACAGGACCCAGCAATACCACTTTTGGACATATACGCAAAAGATGTTCAATAATACTAGAAAGACATATATTAATTATGTTCATAACAGCATTATTTTTAATAACCGAGACCTGAGAAAGATGCCCCTCAGCTGAAGAATTGTTAAAGAAAATGTGGCACATTTACACATTACAATATTACTCAGCGGTGTTTTCTTAGAGAGAGAGAGAGAGAGAGAGAGAGAGAGAGAGAGAGAGAGAACTTGAATTTGCATGCAAATTGATGGAATTAGAAAACTTCATCCTGAGTGAGGTAATCCAGACCCAAAAAGACAAATATGGTATGTACCCACTCATAAGTGGATAATAGCTATAAAGAAAGGATATTGAGCCTATTGTTCATGATCCTAGAGAAGCTATGTAACAAGGTGAACCCGAAGAAAAACGTACATATATCCATCTGGAAAGTTGAAATAGACAAGAGCAGCTGACAAAATTGGGAACATAGGTTTGGGTGAAAAAGGGAAGGTAGAAGGGGAAGAGAAGGGGAGAATGGGAGGAGTGAGGAGAACTTGAGGGAATGGGACATTTGAGATGGAGGAAGAACAGAGATGAGAGCAAGGAAAGAGATATCTTGACTGAGGGAGCCATTATGGGGTTAGCAAGAAACCAAGCTCAAGAGAAATTCTCAGGAATCCACAATGATGATCCCAGCTAAGACACTAAGCAATAGAGGAGAGGGTGCCCAAACTGGCCTTGCCTTTTAATCAAACTGATGGATATCTTAAATATCACCATAGAACCTTCATTTAACAACTGATGGGAACAGAGACAGAGACTCAGATTGGAGCACTGGCTGAGCTTCCAAAGTTCAGTTGAAGAGTAGGAGGAGTGAGAAAATGAACAAAGTGGTCAAGACCATGGTGGGGACACCCACTGAACAAGTCTACTTTAGCTAATTGGAGTTGACCAACACCAGATGGACTGGAAATGAACAAGCTTAAGGTGAAATTAGTTCTGAATTTGGTTGACAGTTGCATGGCTGGGACAGACTGAGGGGCCACTGGCACTGGCACCAGAATTTATACCTACTGTTTATACTGGCTTTTTGGGAACTTATTCTCTTTGGAGGGATACGTTGCATAGCCTAGATATAGTAGGGAGGGGCTTGGACCTTCCACAAAGCAATGTGCCTTACCCTCTCTGAGGAGTAGAACAATAATCAACATTATATCGAAAAACAAAAATCCCAGGATAACCAAAACAATCCTATATAATAAAAGAACTTCTGGAGGCATTACCATCCCTGACTTCAAACTCTATTACAGAGCCACAGTAATGAAAACATCTTGGTATTCGCATAAAAACAGTGATGTTTATCAATGGAATCGAATGAAAGACCCAGTTATTAATCAACAAACCTATGAACATCTGATTTTTGAAAAAGAGGCTAAAATTATACAATGGAAGAAAGAAAGCATCTTCAACAAATGGTGCTGGCATAACTGGATGTCAACCAGTAGAAGAATGAATATAGAGCCATAGCTATCACCATGCACAAAACTCAAGTCCAAATGGATTAAAGACCTCAATATAAATCTGACCACACTGAAGCTGATCGAAGAGAAAGTGGGAAGTAGCCTGCAATACATGGGCACAGGAGACCACTTCCTACATATAACCTGAATAGCAAAGACAATAAGAGCATCAACGAATAAATGGGACCACCTGAAACTGAGAAGCTTCTGTAAAGCAAAAGACATAGTCATTAAGAAAAAAAGGCATCCTACTGAATGGGAGAAGATCTTCACTAACCCCACATCAGACAAAGGTCTGATCTCCAAAATATACAAAGCACTCCAGGAATTAGACGTTAAAATTCTAAATAACCCAATTAAAAATGGGGTAATGATCTGAACAGGGAAATTTCAACAGAAGAAGGTCAAATGGCCAAAA
>JAQHUG010000759.1:83002-96092 GCA_028555095.1 Dicrostonyx torquatus | reverse complement strand
TAGTCCATTTTTGGGGAGTGTGGGTGTATTTTTCCAGGTGACTTCCTGCTGGTTGGGGGCGCTGATAATCTTATGGGGACCTAATGAAAAATTAGAATTGTGACCAAGTCCTGAATGATATCCTGTTAGTTTTGATCATCTCAGGCATCAGTCTTCAATCTGTTCTAGATGTAGAACTCAGACATACGAGCCATCTGTTCCTACTGGAGAATTCTCAGGTGGTCTTACTTGGTCAAACTTGATTTTTTAACTTGGAATGCATCCACAGCCCACTTCTTCCCCTCCTCCCACCTCCTTCCCAGTCACTTCACACACCCTCTTCCCTACCCCCCTCCAATTTTAAGAGAGCACAAGGCACATGGCCTTGTGGGAGGTCCAAGTACCTCACCACTACATTCAGGTTGAGCAAGGTATACATCCAAAGAGAATAAGATCCCAAAAAGTCAGTACATGCAGTAGAGACAATTCACAATGCCATTGTCCTTGGCCCCTCATTCTGCCCCAATTGTCAACCACATTTAGAGGGACTAGTTTGATCCCATGCTCATTCGTTCCCAGTCCAGTTGGAGTTGGTGAGCTCCCAATAGCTCAGACAAATTGTCTCAGTGGGTGAATACCTACCTTATGGTCTTGACTTCCTTGGTCATACTCTCCCTCTTACTGCTCTTGAAGCATAACTTGAGATCTCAGTTCAGTGCTCTGATGTGGGTCTCTGTCTCTGTTTCTGACTGTTGTCAGACAAAGGTTCTATGGTGATATTTAAGATAATCATCAGTCTGACTACAGGGCAAGGCCAGTTCAGGCACCCTCTCCTCTCTATTGCTAAGGGTCTTATTTGGATTATTCTCATGGATTACTGGGAAATTTTCTAGAAACATGATTCTTGCTAACCCCCAAATCGCTCCTTCAATCAAGATATCTTTTAGCTTGCTCTCATATCTGTCCTTCCTTCATCTCAACTACCCCATTCCTTAAAGCTCTCCCAAAACCTCTCCTTCTCTTCTCTTCCCCTTCTCTGCTTCCTTCTACCCCTGTGCCCATGCTCCCAAACTCACTCATTAGTGGATACTAGCCATAAAAATGGACATTGAGTCTATAATTCATGATCTTAGAGAAGCTAAGTAAAGAGGTGAACCCAAAGATAAACATATATAGATCCTCCTGGAAATTGGAAGCAGACAAGATTGACTACATTGGCTCTTAAGGAACATCACCATCTCTGCACAGTAGTTTCACTTCTGAAACTCTCTTAGAAATCATCAATAGAAAACATACTTGTAGTGTTTCTGGGCCATATCTTTACAGTTGCAGTATCTGAATCCAGTGTCAAAATAGTACTGACAGTCCTGGTTGTAGCACTGTTGTACCTATGAAAGCAAAGCAACCATAATGTGCTACGAAAAACTTTAAGCCCTGATAAGACAGTAAAGTATGTGGACTTGAGCATTGGTAGAAGGTGCTAGGGTGGTGAAGGAGAAACACTTGCTGAGAGGTGGGTAGATGGTAAGTAGGAGTTAATAGGAGATTGCTGCCTAAGGTATTCTCTTGACCACAGTAGGTATGAGGTATATTTAAGTCTGAACAAAATTTTGCAATAGTATATGGTGGGGAGATTCATTAAAAGATAGGAGTCATGTTGCCAGTGTTGGGATGAATATTGATTTTCAAAACTACTTGGGTAATTCTGAACTATATGATATTTTAAATAAAGGTAAATATGCATAGACTTTGAGTAAATCCCTTTGTATTTTTAAGTAGATTATTGGAACATTGTCCAAATGTTATTTTTAATGAAATAATATTTAAAATGCAATGCTTTTGGAAGTGTCATACTTATATTTAATGTAGTAAATGCTTTATGCTAATTTCAAATCCTTTCTTCAGTAACTTCAATTTGGATTATATCCATATAAAGGAGTCAGAGGCCAAGGAAGCAAGTAACTATTGAGTTTCAATAGCAACTCAGAAAATTTTTCTTCTGTATAATGCTTTTAAATGTTGTCCAGGAATGTAAGTTCAAGATTGTGAGAATCACCTGGCTAGGTCTCTGTCATAAAATAGAATCTTTATATACATTTCTGAGAAAAGTATTATTAACCACATTGATAGAGTCACAAAGACCCCCATGCACCATCTTTTTATTTTCATTTTCACACACCTCTTGCTCATGACTCCTGGAACCACCACTTGCCTTGTGCCAAAGGATGTCCAGACCAGACTGGAACCTTTCCTTGCAGGGTTCATCTTGCATAACGTTATGGCATTGTATCTATTGTTGGGGGGTACTTTTGGAAGAAGAGGAATAGGGCTTGACTAAGCTTGGGCACTTGGAGAGACTTTAAGTGGTAAGGTTGAGAAGGGTTTAAGTGATACTATGAAGAATGTGGAACCAAGAAAAGGTAAAGAAAGAAATGGGGGATAAGGAGAGTCCAAGTGAAGAGAGAGACAGGCATGCACAGAACCTGGAAGGGAAAGGAGAAAGGCAGCTATGGAGTCCACAGATGAAAGACAAAGCAAAGGAAAGATAGATCCGAAGACAGAGTTTACTAGAACTGTCAGTATAAGAGGTTACTAATACTTATGTAACAGGCAACATTAGGTATGGATTTCTCCATAAAGGGTTAAGTGCATGTTCCAGGATAGCTTCCAGTTGCTACTAAGTCAAAGTGAGCTGGGAAAACAGACTAGCTCTCTGCCTCTAACAACTGACATGAAACAATACAGAGACACCAATAACAAAAATTCATAAAATTCCCTGGGTAAAATGCTTTGCTTTTAGCATTCTATCACTCACACAGTTGACCAGTCAGTCTGCCCTGATAAAACTAAAACCAGATTTCTCATGAGAGGTCACATCAGGAAACCAGTCTCTCCAATGTTGCTATACCAACATAGTGCAGAAGGACAAGGGAAGGGTCCTTATCAGGTGTTTTCTTCTGAAACCTTAATAAGGCTCCACAAAGGGACCTATTCTCCTCCATTTTAAAGAGTTCCCCAAAAGTTCTAAGCTCTTAGATCTGTTCTTCATAGTTACTATGAAGTATTCTCTAGACCCTTGTATTTCTTAACTAGAACTAGATTCAGTATACAGACATCTCTTAGAAGTATCAGAAGGACTTGGTCTGTCTTTGTGTCTGAGAACACAGTGGTCATTCCAGGACTCTTCAGGCTCAGTGAGAGGCATATAGTCCTGGAATTTCTTCAGTAGGCACATCCCCTGCATTCTTTACACTGTCTGTAAAGTTCAGGAGTGAGACCGAGTCTTATGTGCATGGGATTATCTCATTCGGGCCCCCAGAAATGAAATAATTCTCTCAAGAAAGAAATAGACCACCACACTGATTATTAAGATTATGAGTTCTTTCATTTTGATTCCTGAACAAGAGAAGATTAATATCTCAGTCTTTGTGCTGAAGCTCAGGGGTACATTTTTAAATGAAAAAAAACCATAATTACAGCTATGTTAGATGAGAGTCAATGTAAACCTGTAATATTTGTTTAGGCCAGCCAATACTATTATACCCAACAAAATCTTCAATCACCATAGAAGGACAAAACAAGATATCCCATGGCAAAACTAAATTTCACCGATACCTAGCCACAAACCCAGCCCTACACAAAATACTAGAAGGAAAACTTCAACCCAAGGAAATTGACTACACCAACAAAAACAAAGGCAATTAATGGTCTCATAGCAGCAAATCCCAAAGAAGGGAAAAATGCACAAATTAAAATTACCAACAATGAAAACTAAATTAACAGGAGATAGCAATCACTTGTCATTAATATCCCTTAATATAAATGGACTCAACTCACTTATTAAAAAAAGGCCCAGGCTAATAGATTCAATACAAAAACAGAATCCATCCCTCTTCTGCATACAAGAAACACATCTCAACCTCAAAGACAGACATCATCTAAGGAAAGGGTTGGGAAAGATATTTCAATCAAATGGACCTAAGAAACAGGTGGGTGTAGCTATTCTAATAGCTATCTAACAAAATAGACTTCAAGCTAAAATCAATCAAAAGAGACAAAGAAAGTCATTTCATGTTAGTTACAGGAAAAATCCATCAAGAGGAAATCTCAATACTGAATATCTATGCCCCAAATACTAGGGCACCTTCATATGCAAAAGAAACATTTCTAAAGCTTAAATCATACATTTAACCCACACACTAATAGTGAGAGAGTTCAACACTCCCCACTCACCGCTGGACAGGCTAATCAGACAAAAAAAAACGAACAGAGAAATAAGGGAACTAACAGAGGACATGACTCAAATGGACTTAACAAACATCTATAGAATATTCTATCCAAACAGAATATACCTTCTTCTAAGCACCTCATAAAACCTTCTGAATAATTGACCCCATACTCGGTAACAAAACAAACCTCAACAAATAAAAAAAATGGAACAACTCAATGTACCTTATCAGATCACCACGGTTTAAAATTAGAAGTTAACAGCAATACTAATTCCAGAAAACCGACAAATACATGAAGATTAAACAATGCTCACCTGAATCAAATTGAGAGCGGAAATCAACAAAATAGAAACAAAGAAAATATAAAATGAATCAATGAGATAAAGAGTTGGTTCTTTGAGAAAATCAACAAAATAGACAAGCCTTTATCCAAACTAACCAAAAGGCAGAGAAAGAATATCCAAATTAACAAAATCATAAATGAAAAGGGGGACATAACAAGAGACATGGAGAAAATACAGAGAATCATCAGGTCATATTTATAAAACCTGTACTCCACAATATAGTTCTTGAGGTCCTAACTAGAGCAATAATACACCAAAAGGAGATCAACAGGATACAAATCAGAAAAGAAGTCAAACTCTCACTGTTTGTTGATGATATGATAGTTGACATAAGTGATTCCAAAATTTCTACCAGGGAATTTCTACAACTCAGAAACACTTCCAGTATTGTAGCAGGATACACAATTAATTGAAAAAAAAAAACAGTAGTCCTTCTGTACGCAGATGATATAAGGGCTGGCAAAGAAATCAGAGAAACAACACACTTCACAATAGCAACAAATAGCATATAATATCTCTGAGTAACTCTAACCAAACAAGTGTCCGAGTAACATTAACCAGACAAGTGGAAGACTTGTATGATAAGAACTTTAAATCTTTGAAGAAAGAAAACAAAGAAGACACCAGAAAATGGAAAGATAGCCCATGCTCTTGCGTAGGTAGAGCTAATATATTAAAAATGTCAATCTTACCAAAAGCAATCTACAGATCCTACGCAATACCAATTGACATCCCAGCAAAATTCTTCACAGACCTCAAAAGAACAGAACTCAACTTCACATGGAAAAGAATAAAAACCAGGATAGCCAAAACATTCCTATAAATAAAAGAAGTGGAGGCATCAAAAGCTCTGACTTCAAAGTCTACTACAGTGCTACATTACTAAAAACAGCCTGGTAGTGGCATAAGAGCAGACAGGAGGACAAATGGAACCAAATTGAAGACCTAGATATTAATCCACACACCTTCAAACACCTCATTTTTGACAAAGAAGCAAAAAATATCAAATGGAAAAATGAAAGCATATTTAACAAATGGTGCTGGCATAACTGGATATCAACATATAGAAGAATGAAAATAGACCAATATCTATCATCATGCACAAATCTCAAGTCCAAATGGATCAAAGACCTCAACCTAAAGTCAGTCACACTGAACCTTAGAGAAGAGAAAGTGGGAAATATACTTGAACGCATTGACACAGGAGACCACTTCCTAAATATAACTCCAGCAGCACAGACACAGAGAGAAAAAATTAATAAATAGTACCTCCTGAAACTGAGAAGCTTCTGTAAAGCAAAGGGCACGATTAACATGACACATCAGACAGAGGTCTGATCACCAAAATATACAAAGAACTCAAGAAATTGGTCATCAAAAAACAAGTAATCCAATAAAAAATGAAGTAGATCTAAACAGAGAACTCTCAACAGAGGAATCTAAATTGGCTGAAAGACACTTAAGGAAATGCTCAACATCCTTAGTCATCAGAGAAAGGCAAATCAAAACAACTCTGAAATTCCATCTTACACCTGTAAAAATGGTCAACATCAAAAACACCGATGACAACTTATGCTGGAGAGGATATGGGGAAAAGGAAACACTTCTGCATTGCTGGTGGGAATGCAAGCTGGACAGCCCCTATGGATATCAGTGTGACGATTCCTCAGAAAATTAGGAAACAACCTTCCTCAAGACCCAGTAGTACCCCTTTTGGATATATATCCAAAGGATGCTCAATTGTGCCACAAGGACATGTGCTCAACTATGTTCATAGCAGCATTGTTTGTCCTAGCCAGAACCCAGAAACAACCTAAATGTTCCTACATAGCAAAAAAAAGTAACGACATCTTGAATTTTTCAGGGAAATGGATAGAGCTAGAAAACATTATTTTGAGTGAGGTAATCCAGACACAGAAGGACAATTATCACATGTACTCACTCATAAATGTTTTATACATAAAGCAAAGAAAACCAGCCTACAAATCACAACCCTAAAGACCTTAGACAACAATGAGGACACTAAGAGAGACATATGTAGATCTAATCTACATGGGAAGTAGAAAAAGACAAGATTTCCTTAGTAAATTGGAAGCATGGGGACCTTGGGGGAGAGTTGAAGGTGAGGGGAGAGGTAGGGAGGTGAGCAGAGAAAAAATATGTACAGCTCAATAAAAATCAATAAAAAAGTTAAAATAAATAAGTATATAAATTAACTAACTTGCCTTTTTCATGGTGTTTCTGAACAGTAATAGAAAATTAACTATGATAGATAACACTGCACCCATATTATAATGATCCAAATTGAAAGGTCTAACTAAATCATGTGCTGGGAATGTGTAAGGAAATATTGTTTTCCTAGGGTACCAGAGAGTTTAGAAAGTCAGCCTATCAGTGATAGATATTGTCTCTCCATATTGTAAGTAGAAGAGCACTGAAGGAACTGTGGCCTGGGTGCTCTATCTTTCTCATCAGAATAGCACCTCAAGTTTCCTAGCAACCAATTATACTCAAGAAAACAATCATTGATTCTGGGGTAGTGGCCTTTGTGCCAGAGATACCATGGGGGACCAGAGGCTGCCAGAGAAACAGCCTGGTCTGATGCCCAGGTACAGGATTCAGCTACTTATCACGCATGTCATGAAGCACAAGAAGGAGAAACTGAAGTTTCCTCTCTTCCTGGAAGTCCATTGCCACCTGTTTTCTGAGGAACAGGTTGATGAGCTCAGGAGAGACTATGTACCATACAAAGGGCTGATGTCCCATGGTATCCAGGGGAAATTTTTCCAAGGAATTTCTCAAGGAGTGTACAGTGATGCTGCCAGTAAGAGTCAGAAAAAGTTGCTTGTGAATGGAGGACTCTTTAGCTTAGGTCCATTAACCCAGCAAAGAGGCAAAGAGAGCCAGTACCAGATGGATCCTTGGTCTCAGATGGAAGACAATTCAGACCTATTCATAAAATCTCTTCAAGTGCCAAACCATGACCAGAATCTGAATAATGAGTGGCCTCACTGGAGGGAAAAAAGGAAAGAAAGCAAGAAGCATAGCAAGCATGGGAGTCTCTCTCATAAAAAGCTCAACCACGGAGTTCCCAAAAATCCCAGGTCACTTCAATATAATTGTCTTTCTTCAAACACACACACACACACACACACACACACACACACAGATATTCCTGACTCTTTTTACTATAGATACTAAAACGAGGAGCTGATGGTGTCTGTGAATGGAATGAACATTTTGGAGACTTGGTCATGATGGAAAAAATTGGCATTGGCTATGTGTGCCAACAAAATGTAGAGTCCTCATTCAAGAATATTGGCCACCTTCCTTCTGACTTTACACCATTCAGAACACTGGATTTAATGAAAGATGTTGGACTCTCCAAACAAGAATCAGCATTTGAAATGAAATTTCCAAAACTACATGATCCTTTTAAGCCCACTTTCAAGAAGATTGCAAATGGAGCAGCACATCAGAAACCTAGTCATTCTAAAGCCATAGGCAATCAACAGCTTGTTACTGGATCCAAGGAATTACTTGAAATTGAAGGTAGAAGCTTTTTCAAAACAAACCCCCTTGAAATTCTCAAAGGGACAATCACCTGCAACAATTTCATTGTTCATAAGGGCTACAGCGTGTGAGGCATGATTAAAAAATTTATTATGAGAAAAGGATGGAACTATACCTCTGATAGGAGTCCTGTACCAAGAGTGTTGAATGATCACATAACATTCAGAAACATTTCTCAATGAAGTTATGATATACAGTGTGAGGTCAATATTAGAATCAAATTTTTTTCATTGACACAGTTATAACAGTCATTTGTAAAGCTACCTAAAACCATTAATTAAAAACAATATTACTATGAATGAAAAGACCCATTGGTATCATTTGCAACATGGGTGAATCTCAAAATATTGTAATAATACTGAATAAAAGGACGTGTGCATAGTACCCTGTAAATTCAAATATTAATGATTAATGACCATTATTTTATCAACCAATGTTGAATTCTATAGCTAAAATTATAGTAACATATTTTTCTTTTGCATAACACAGCCTTTATTCTTTTCAGATGATGATTTTCCTCAATTATTTTAATATCAAGGACACTTTAGTGCTAATAAGATCAATTTGCCTGCTTTGGACAAAGCACATCTGCAAAGAAATGCCTATTTTAATTTATTCTACTTGCTTATGTATGCTGATAAATTTAACATTTAATATTTTCAAGAATAAACCTCTATCTCACACAAGTCTACAGATATTAATTCCAATTTCCTTTGGTGCCTTTTGCCCCTTTGCTTCTTTTGTGCTAAAATTGTTTATTGAAGGCACTCACTTGATTTTCTTTTGCCTTAAGCCGCTACTTGTTACAAAATATTAGTTTATGATATGCTACATTCATTTATACTGCAAAGTATTTGTTTGATGCAAAAATGTGTTCCATTCTTTTATGTTGCATTCGTTTAATTCTGTAAAGTTGTGTTACTTTGCCTTCTAAAATACCTAATTGGTCTAATAAATAACTGATTGGCTAATAACTTGGCAGAAGAAATAAATAGGCTTGCCTGCCAGGAAGAGAAAAAAAATGGGGGAGATCTAGGCTTGAAAGGAGAGAAGAGAGGAACAAGTAAAGGAGAAGGAGAGAAGGATGGCATGGGCCATCCAAACAGCCACACAACAACCCACAGAGTTAGAAGGGAAGAAAGACATATATAATTAAAAAATGTAAAATGCCTAGAGGCAAAACAGAGTAAAAGAGAGACTTATTAATTATTAAACAGGCTAGAAATAAGCCAAGCTAAGGTTGGGTATTTCATAAGTAAGAATAAGTTACTGTGTACTTATTTGGGAGTTATCTTTCTGTGTTCTTTTTTTTAATGTACTAGTGATATTATGGTTTATGTTTGTTTTAACACTTGCATTTGGATATAAGTTTTTAACCAGTTTGGCTTATTTTTCAAAAGTGTACCATTTTTCTATAAATAGAACATACATATTTAAAAAATTGGAAGTGAAAATATTTGATGAAGGAATTAAGAGACACTGTGAGTGTTTTACAGCTTGATGTTTACTGAGATTCTCCAGACATTCCTTCAGATTTAAAAATACATTTTTAGTGAGGCGGTGGTGGAACACACCTTTAATCCCAGCACTCGGGAGGCAGAGGCAGGCAGATCTTTGTGAGTTTGAGACCAGCCTGGTCTACAAGAGCTAGTTACAGGATAGGCTCCGAAGCTACAGAGAAACCCTGTCTCGAAAAACCAAATATATATATATATATATACATTTTTTACTTTCATCTCACTATACATCCATTGTGATTCTATGCTGACAATGTCTGATCCTTCCCCTAAACACTTTTCCTAATTGAGCAGAAAGGAGGACAGTTTCCTTAATTGTACTAAATACATTTTTATGTAAAAAATATTTTCTACTGGGGCTGGAGAGATGGCTCAGAGGTTAAGAGCACTGACTGCTCTTCCAGAGGTCTTGAGTTCAATTCCCAGCACCACATGGTGACTCACAGCCATCTGTAATGAGATCTGGTGTCCCCTTCTGGCCAGGAAGCATACAGACATACAGAACATTGTATAGATAATAAATAAATCTTTAAAACCACAGGTAGATAAATTAAGAGACTTGTTTCAAAGTTGTAAATCTATAGGAAGCAAACAGTAGAATTGCTTGTTGGAAATAGTAAAAAAATTATAATATCAGAAAGTAAACACAGAAAATTGACTTTCCGCAAAATTAAAAAGTAGATTCAGTGAATGAAAACTTACCCTTTGCCACAAAAACGTTCTCAATATTATCCAACCATAAGCAAAAAATTTGGGATACTTTAGTCTTTATCTTCATGATGCAAAACATTAAATTTTAATAGATGATTGAGCAAAACCTAGAAATGAATACTCCACAAACCTAAAAAATATGAACTTTGCAAAGGCAAAATTCTGTAATACATTTTAAAACTATACTTTATTAAAGCACAAACTAGCTGAAGGGAATTTCATCAAAGGTGGATACTCTGCTCTTTGAAGCAGACTAATGAGGGGACAAATGATGGGGGAGGAAGAAATTTTACAAGTGATATATTTGATGAAGGAATTTAATCCAGAACACAACTATTAAAATTCAGTGAAATATATCTTACAATCACTACAAACTAAAGAGGTTAAAAAAGCTGAACATATACTTAGCCAGTGAAGAATTATGAATGACAACAATGTCCAGTATATGGACATGTTCAATATTATTGGCTACATAAAAAGGCAAATGAAAACCATAATGAGATACCACTGAACCAATATTAGAATTTTCTCAAATTAGAAGATGTAACCATACCACGTGTTAGGAATGTGTGGAAGAATTAAAATTATCCTAAACTTCTGGTGGGTTAAAAAGTCTAGCCTATTAGTAGTGGGTATTGTGTTCACACGGTGTAGAATAGAATTGGAGGAACAGGGGCCTAGGCACTCCATCTTGCTCATCAAAGTAGAATGTAAAGATTCCTAGGAACCAAGCATCCTCAGGGAAACAATAGCTCATTCTGGAGTGGTGGTCTCAGAGCCAGATATACCATGGGGGACCAGGGGCTGCCAGAGAATCAGTCTGGTCAGGTACCCAGATGCAAGCATGTCTTGAAGCATAAGATGGAACAAATGGCATTTCTTCCTTTCACTGAGGGCTATCACTAGCTGTTTTCTCAAGCAAAGCTCGAAGACTTTACTAGAGCACATGAAGAGATATTGTCAGGAACCATCCAGGGTACCTTTTTCCCCATAATTTCTCATGAAGCACCCAGTAATGCTACCAATAAGAACCAGAGAAAACATCCCCAGGATTTGGGACTGATTTATTCAATGTCAGTGGATCAGAAGGGATGTAGAAGGACCCAATACAAGCTGGATCATTTGTCTCAGATGGAAGATGATGCCGAAGACCACTTCATAAATATGCTGCAGATTCCAAAACATGACTACAATCTGAATAAGTGGCCTCGCTTAGAAAATCAAAGTAACTCAAATAAGAACAGCAAACATGGGAAATACCTTCACAGAAATTTCAACCAGGGAACTCCTGAGAATTTCCAGTCATGTCAAAGAAATTTTCTTCCTAGAAACACATCCAAAAATCAGAATTTGCTTGACTTTCTTAATTATAGATACACACAAAAAGTAGGTGATGATATCTATGAATTGAATGACACACTGGGAAACTTGGATGTGGTGCAACAATTTACCATGGACTATGTTTACAAACCAACATGTGAGGACTCCTCAGACAAGATCTGTCCTCTTCCTTCCGTGTTCAAGTACTTCAGAGGGTTAAGCAAAGAAAAAGCCATCAGATTCTCCAAACAGGCAAAAATATTTGAGATGAAACTCCAAAAATCACATGATTGTGGTACATCCAACAAGGAGAAGTTAAAATATGGGTCATCATATCAGAAACCCAAGCAGTTAAAAGTACTACCCAGTAAAGAGCCTATAACTGATCACAAGAGCTTCCTTGAGGTTGAAGGTAGAAGATTTTGCAAACCAGATGTACTTGAAAATCTCTATGGGACAATTGCCTTTAAGGATTTCATTGTACACAAGGGCTATGATATGCCAGTCATACTAAAGAAATATTTTATGAGGAAAGGATGAAAGTTCAACACTGTTAATACTCCTATACCATGGATATTAAAAAATCATGAACTGATAATGCAAAAACAGGATGATGAAGATGAGGAAGAGAGAGAGGGAAGGAAATTGACTAAAAGATTTTCCTATTTCCACCTACTTGCCTATTATACATACTCATTTTTCATTTGAAATGCATTGGGTGGATACCCATTAGCACCACAATCATAGCTGTAACATCTGACATGTAACTCAATGAAGTTTTGCTTTGCCATGACCAGTATTTTTTGATATCTTATACAGTGTGAGGCCAATATCAGAATCTATTTTACCTATATTTTTTCATTGACATTGTTATCTAAGTCATTTGTAAAACTACCTAAAACCACTAAGTAAAAACAAGATTACTCTGAATAAATTCAGTGGTATAATTTGTAACATGGGTGAATCTCAACATATTGTAATTATACTCAATGAAAGGAAACTTGCATAGTTCCCTGTAATTTTCAATAACAATGAAATAATTATAGACATTATTTTAACAACGTATATTGAATTCTATAGCTAAAATGATGGGAAGCGATTTTCCTTTTGTGCACACCACAGACTTTATTCTTCTCAGTTGGTGATTTTCCTTCAATGATTTTATTGTCAAGTACACTTTATTGCTTGTACCAGTTTACCTTTTGTGGGTAAAGCACATCTTCAAAAAGCACATATTTTAATGTATTCTATTGCATGAGTATGCTGAAACATTTAATATTTTCAAAAATAAATCCCTAGCTCATAAAGGGCCTGTGGATATTCATTATATTTCCCTTTGATGCCTTGTACTGCTTTGATTCTTAGGTACAGACAATGCTATGCTGAACAAACTTACTTGTCTTTCTTTTGCCTTTAA
>JAQHUG010000759.1:64213-81602 GCA_028555095.1 Dicrostonyx torquatus | reverse complement strand
TCCCTGACAGTGAAAGTCAGGCCAGAGTGAACTCAACAAAAGATCTTGATATTTAGATGTTAAGAGTTTAAGGTTGACATGGAGATGTAAATCACTTATTTTTAAATAAAACACACCAATGCACGGTACACCAAATACTATAAAACTATGAAATAAAACTATGTTGGAATCACCAACTATTGAATTTTTTAAAACACGATGCAGAACAACACTACAAAACTTTATTAGACATGGATCCAATACTCTAAATAATATGTTAGGGTTCTTGATGCAACACAATATAATATGTATCATATTATTACTATAATATATTACACAGTATGAATCTTATAAGGATATATAGGACATTTTGACACTGTGCTTTGTAAAGACACAAGTATGAGAAGGTCTAAAAAAACAAAACTTGAGATAAAACACAAAATAACAGCAAAGAACCCAAAGAAAGAAAGTGGAAACAGCATATGTAACATAAAAAGCCAATTGCCATAAATAAATTTTATGACCCTCAAAGTTAAAGTCTTTTTACAGACACAAAACAGGCATCCAAAAACTTAAAAAGCAACGCAGGAGGCTAGAAAGATGGGTCAGTTGTTAAGAGAACTTGGTGCTATTGAATTAGGCCTTGGTTAGTTCCTTATCACCCACACCAAACAAGTCACAATTGTCTATAACTCTAGTTTCAAAGGATCCTACTTAAACTTATGGCCTCACAAGACACTTACACCCATCTGTTACACATGCATGCACATTGGCAAACATGTACATGATTGTAAAATAAGCCTTTTAATTTAAAAAAAGGCTACTTAAGATATCAATAGAATTTCTAAACAGCTTCTTTGAAGACTATATTTTAAAACTTTATTACTTATCAAATACACTTGTTATTTACTAATTCATAAAATCGTCAATACTTTTAATTCTGCAGTAATTAACATTTCTATTAGATCACATATATAAATGACAGAAATTGTCTGATAAAATTTTTAAAACTGGGTGAATTCAGAAGTAAAAAGCCTAGCATTGTGTTTTTCTTCCAAAATTAAAATAAGTACTCAAAAATAGACAAATGAATTTACATTTACATAATATAGAAAAATAAATGTACATAATGAACTTTTATATCAATTTTAGTTGTGATATTAATGAATCCAGTGCAATATTAGCCTCCTCTTTCGAGGCTGCTCGTAAGAATGAAGACAAAACAGCATTCCTTTTGCTAATTTCAGTCACCTTCTGAATAATAGTGAATGATAAGCAACAAAAACCTACTTTCATGACAATGGAAGTAAAAAGAAGGTTGGATGGAGGTGAGTCGCCATGAATAATTGCAGTTCTCACAGAAATGGCATCAGCTTCTGTTTCTCACACACCATCCTCATCCGTTAAAAAAAAAAAAAAACAATTATTGCTTGTACTTCTGATAAAATACTTAAAAATCTTGTATTTAAAAATCTGATGTAGATGTGACGGTCATCACATAGTTGCTTGGTTACTGATGGCACTGAACACTGATGACTAACCTGAATTTTGACCCTGTGCTCATAGGGTCAAGTGAATGCTAGTTGTGGTCACTAATAAGAACTATTGTTCAAATAAAGCTTTCTGGTACTAAATTTATCTAAAGAAAGCCAAAAGCAGAATGTTGAAATAAATAACATTTTGATGATATTCAGAGAAACTGCTTTATAAAGCATTCAGAGGATTTAGATTAAACTTTGGCTTTTATTTATACTGTCCTTTAAAATATATGGTATCTGTCAGCCAGGGCACAATAGATAGCCTTGATATGGAAATTTGCACTCCTGGCTCACTCCGCCCCACCCGGCCCCTCCCCGCCCCTCCCATCTCTAAGCCCAGGTGCTGAAATGATGTCATCATCAGGCGCCAACACTCTTTTCTGGTGCTGCCTCAGAGCGACCTGAGGCCTAGCTGCTGTGCTCCCCTGAGGTTCTTCCTCTCTTCTGAGGTACTCTGGGACAGGGGGCCTTTTCCTTCCTACCCTCCCTGCCCCTCTAAGCAGGGCCTGCTGATACTGTCTTGGTGTTTGAGTTCCCACCATGGCTGAAGGCGCTTGGCAAGTGCGACAGAACTGTGATGGCAACTGCGAGGACGCGGTAAACAACCATGTCCAGCTGCAGCTCCATGCTTCATATGTATATTTGTCTATGGCCTTGTTCTTTGATCGTGATGATGTGGCCCTGGGGAACTTTACCCGCTTCTTCCTGAGAAAGTCACACAGCTGCAAGGCCAGTGCCCAGATGTTCATGTTCCTGCAGAATAAGCGTGGTGGCCTTGTTTTCTTCCCCAGCATCTCGACACCAGAGCATGACAGTTGGCATGGGGGCCTCCAGGCCATGGAGTTTGCTTTCCACATGGAGGTGACCATCAGCCAGAGCCTGCTGAACCTCCACAAGCTGGCCAAGGAGAAAGGTGCTGCTGACCTCTGCTACTTCCTGGAGCATCACTGTCTGAATGAGCAGGCCCATGTTCTCCACAAGATGATTGGCTACCTGGCCAACCTGCGCCAGATGGGGGCCCCAGAGAACCACTTCGCTGACTACCCCTTTGACGAGCTCAGCCTGTCTTAAAGCCTCAGGTGGACTGAACTGGGAGGTTCCCACTACCACGGGAACTTTCTCTGGTCGTTAGATCTGATGTTCACATTGTTTTTGACGAAAGTTCACCAGTTTTCTTTCTGTCTTTACAATAAATTTTTTAGTGTTTCAAAGCAAAATGAAAGTTTCAAGATCACTCTTTTTGCATAGCTTATTTTTCAAGAACAGGGGTTGGTTCATTCTTCCTTCCCCTTGAAGCTTGGATCTTTAAGGGTTGTAAACACAATCTCTATGGCTCTTTTAAACACCATATTCTATTTCTGTTATATTTCATGGATGTATGAGTTTATAGTACTCTCATTTGTGATGTGTCTTGTGTTTGTTCCCAGTTTCAATGTTTTGCAAAACTGTTATTATCTGATCACCGTGGAACAGAACTAAAGGAAATAGTTTGGAACAGAAATTACAAAAAAGTCTCTCAAGATGTGTGTTTCATCTTAATGATAAAGTACTTGTCTTATTATAAATCAGTTCTGTCCAAAGCATTTGAAATAAAAAAAAACCACAAAGGGGGGGGGATTTTGAATTTTTGTAAAGACTTTGAACTTAGCATAATTTGTAAATGTTTTAATTTCTTGATTCTAAATAGCCTGAAAGAGGTTCTAGAAAACGGGCATGAGAAAAAACTTACTTGAGTATGTCAGGTTAGAATACAGAGATAGTAACAGTGAGGATTGATTCGCTTGGATACTCCATTTCCATATTAGAGAGGAGAGAAGTAGGCTATCCATAGTGTCTTCACTATAGTTGTATATCTATGTTTTTCAAATATATTTCTTCATTTGAAATATACCTACCCTACCCCAAACCCCACATTATTAACCAAGTATGTCTGACAACACAATACCCTAGGGTTAGGTCATATATGGGAGAGTGAATATAAAGGAATCAAAATAACCTTACTGGGCTAAGCTGGATGATCAAAATATTAGTGGGCTAGAGAAAGTTCAAGATCGGAGTACAGTACAGACTTAACAGAATTTTGGTATACACTTCTTAGTCTCACTGAAGGGCTAGAAGCAGGGTATTGTTGATACAGTCTTCTCTAGGTTGCACAGTTGGGCACCATGTAGTTTCTCATTCCAAAATATTTGAAGCCAGTAAAAAAGAAATTAGTGAAAGAACCCTACACTGAGACATGAATGCCTGGAAACCTGTCTGATGTAGTTAAGGATTCAAAGGTACAAGAATCTGTAATTATGAGCCTGTTTTTCTTTTTAATTTTGGGGGTCCCCCAGTGCCGTCTGACTCGGGAGGTCTTCCTGTCCTAAGGAGCCCCTTCTCCTGGGGCTGGAAGCTCCGGCTCCAGGCACCCTTCGTGGGGCCGAGACTCCTGGGACCGGAACGGCAGCTGGGGAATATCTTGAGAATGACCCACGTGGTTAATCCAATGGTGAGTGTTTCTTTGAACCTGGGAAATTGACTGGCAACCAGGGTCTTCAAGGCTACGGTTGTTCCCTTCGCTGGCATTCACCTGTTGGTCGCTTCCCTTAGCTAAGATTATGTTTGGACTGACCAGGGGTCACTCTGCCCACGTTAGCACTGCACACTCTGTGTGGTACATTCGACTGGGGACCCAGGGTCCCTCGGATTCTTCTTTCTCTTTTTTCCCATTTATTTTCCTTTTTTCCCCATCAACGTAAAAAGCTGCTCAGAGCAGCCTCTGACCTCTCTGGCTTCCAGTCACCCGGACCATATCCAGTCAGGGTTTACCTTTCCAACCAAGAGGACACTCCCCTATGGGTCTTGGAAGATCGTGCTCATTTGTCTTTTCACAAATTTACATGATTTTAGCTGTTAGGTATTGAGTTCTTTTTTTTTTTCTTTTCCAATTCAAGCCATGGCTTGTGGCATGGTGCGGCTTCTTTTTTTAGTTCCAGCCTTTTGCCCTCTCCCCTCAGTGGCTTGCATCATACCAGCTCAGCAACAGGGCAGATCATGCCTCTAGATCTCTCTTATTATTAAGCTTAACCCTGTAGCTCAAAAATTATGGCATTTTCATACATGTGCCTGTCACCACTTTGACTGGGGTCGAATGACTTCATCGCCACCTTGGCCAAGACCCAGGTCAGGTGACCAAGTTTCACCATCTTTATTGAGATATTCCCCACCTGGTTCCCTACTGTTAACTCTCTTACCTTACCACCGAGCCTGGTCAGGTGACTAGGTTCTCCCTTCTCTACTGAAGTATTCCCTGTCTTGTCCCTCAGTTTACTTACATTTTTGTCTCTAAATTCCTCTTGCTGACTCTGTTGCATGTGTGCTTTATACACTGTCATACCTTTGGTAGGGTCCACCAAGGTATCCACTTCATCCAATTCCTGTTCACTCTCTGTCTGTGTGTGTTCATACATGTAACTTAAATACACCTATGCTTAATGTTATAATTGTTCATTGTATCTCATTTCAGATTACAAAAATAGTAAGTCTCATGTTTTATACTGGTATGTACTTTTATGCTTCTTACAAAATATATACAGTTCTGCCATTACCCTTGTATTACAAGCCGTTTTTCGTCTTTCTGTCATTTTAAGAGTATAAATCTTACCTGTTAAGTTGAGAGCCAATGTAGTCAAACTCAGACCCAGCTCTCCAGGCAGATTCTAAACTGTAGTTATGCCTAATCGACAGCCCTCAACTGCTCAGAGATCTGGGGAATATGGCATTTATTAAAAATAAACTTTTCATAACAAAAGAGACAGGTTGGCTCTCAACAGCACTCTAATCCTCCAAAGAAGACAGAAGATGAATGGGCACACAACAGCATCCATACACAGTTCGCTTCAACACTAGGCCTGTGTAAAGCTGCCCTTCATCTAAGCTGAAGATCTCCTGATGTGGACAGAATCACTGGAATTGACAGCCTAGCTGCTCAGGACAAGGTAGGCCTGCCTTCGTATAGATTTCCTAGCCCATAGGATCTTCTGGAGCCTGGCAGGCCCTGTTTTAAACAGCAAAAGGCAAATGCAAACTTCAGCGATCATGGAGGACTGAAAAGAGTAGTAGTTTTGGGTGCCA
Organism: Dicrostonyx torquatus; assembly: GCA_028555095.1. Taxonomy (NCBI): domain Eukaryota; kingdom Metazoa; phylum Chordata; class Mammalia; order Rodentia; family Cricetidae; genus Dicrostonyx; species Dicrostonyx torquatus. The sequence goes on along the minus strand of JAQHUG010000759.1, from coordinate 75,969 downwards.
ACCATGTAAGTTCTCTATAATTTTTTAATGAATAACTCCAGTAACATTTTATCCTTCCCAAAGATCTCTGATGCAGTCTGATATCTGAGAGGCTTTGTCAGTTTAAAAAGACAACCTCACTAGACAAGTTTCAGATCAAATTTCTCTTTCATAATGCCTTCCATTCTTAAAAATACTTTTCATTGTGCAAAAATATCTATTACAGTCATTCTAACATAAATATTCTACAGTTTAAACAATTTATATGACTAAAACTTCTGTTCTTACAAACTCAAAGAATTCTTGTGAGTTCCAGAAAGCCGAGTTAAGGGATCCATTTTAAACAAGTCAGAAACACATCCCCTCAATTCCCTGGCCCTAATTTTTTTTCTTAATTTAACTCTGTTCTTTGTTCTGCCAATACCGTAAAAAGGTATAAGAGACACCAGACATTTCCATGCACAAACACCGGACAGGGGCAAAGAGACCAGCTATTCCAGGATGTGGCCAGCACCAGCCATCTCAGGTTCCCTCCCCCCCCAAAAGAGGATGCCCACAAATAAGCTGGAAGCAGTCTTGAGAATCCACTGCCACAATTCCTTCAACCTGTGGTGTTTAATTCCCCTGCCTTTTATTATGAAAAAGAGCTGGGAATGTAATGGATTCTGTCTCTTTAAGAGAAAGCCACGCCCACTCCTTGCCAGCCTGCAGCCTGCCTGCAGGTTGTAAATTTCCTCTCTCTGTCCCTGCTCTAGGAAGAAGCAGCAGTGCTTCTTCTGTTTCCCCCCTCTCTCCTTCTTCTTTCCCTCTCTTTCTCTCTCCTCTCCCCTCTTCTTCTTTCCCTTTCCCCTGCATAATCCACCATGGGTTGTTTCTGAGAAAGTTGGGAATGGATATACTTCAAGATCCAGCTATACCACTCTTGTGCATATACCCAAAAGACATTCCATCCAAACACAGACACGTACACACACATCTTCATTGCTGCTTTATTAATAATATCCAGAAACTGGAATCAACCCAGATGTCCCCAAAAGGAAGAATGGATAAAAAAATGTGGTATATTTACACAATTGACCATTACTCAACTCTTTAAAAAAATGACATCATGAAATTTGCAGGTAAATGGATGGAACTAGAAAAGAAATAATGCTTAGTGAGATATAGCCCAGACTCAGGAAGATAAACATGGTGTGCATTCACTTATAAGGGGGTATTAGTCACTAAATAAATTATAACCAAGCTGTAACCTGTAGTTCCAGAGATGTTAGGGAAAGAGGAGGGTCCGGGGGGATGCAAGGATCTCTCAGGGAAGGGAAATAGAATAGATTTTACTGTTGAACTGTGGTGCGTGGAGACAGGAGTAGTATGGATGGGTAGATGGAGGGAAACGATGCAGGGAGAGATGTCAGGAATTGAGGGACATTTCATAGTGGTGGTGTAGGAATCAAATACAGTGGAGTCTTCCTTGAACCTATGAAGGTGAACCTAATGAGGACTTAGTAATGTGGATATGGAGTCACAACTGGCCACCTCTTGTAGTCATGCAAGGCTTCCAGAGGAGAGACTGAGCTCTATTCACTTGAGTTGTTGTCCAAGCAGGGTAAGAGGTCTCACAGAACTCCCCAAACAAACCAGGCTGATGCTAAGACAAAAAGCATTGTTCTCTACAAATTGACCATGGGTCCTATCAGCAGGGACAATATCCATAGATTTCATTGAATGTGGAGAGGGAAAGATGGTGACTACATGGAGCCTACATGCCTACATTCTTGTCTCTTTTGTGTAGAAGGTACTCTGTATGCTGTCTATGGAAAGATAAATGGGGACACCACCCCAGCTACAAAACCTTGGACCTCCAATCTCTCCTGCGTGAAAAACGTTCTAGGACAATGGTGCCACAAAACTTGTGGGAGAAGACAACCAATGTCTGATTTGACTTAAGATCCACTCCATGAGAAGGAATCTGTATCTGACACTGCCTGTGTAACCAAGAACCAGAGAGACCAGATAGCCCGGAGACCTAGGGTAAAATGAAGCACACCTGGTGTAAAATATCAAGAAAATGATCCCTAATGATATTCTGCCCTACCCATGAAACAGTGCCTCATCCAGTCATCATCAGAGAGGCTTCCTCCAGCAACAGATGGGAACTGATATAGAGACCCACAGCCAGAAATTTGAGAGAGAGAGAGAGACAGACAGAGACAGGGACAAAGAAGTACAGAGACACAGAGAGAGAGAGTCTAATACTTTATCTAGGGAAAGATGTGTTACATTTGTTTATGCTACATTTGTTTAACAATGTAAGGGTAGGTATTAAATATGCAAAGATATGTTCTTTTGCATGCCTAAGGCACCTGATTTGGTATAATAAGGAGCTGACCATCCAGTAACTAGGTAGAGAATGGATAGGCTGGGCAGGCAGGCAGAGATAACAAGTAGGAGGAGAAACCTAGGCTTGAGAAAAGAAGAGAGGAGAGAATGAGGGAGATATAGAGGAAAATTCCCAAGGCCAGTCAGAAAGCAGCCAACTAGAAGACACGATATAGACCATACAGAAATAAAGATAAAGAGCCCCGAGGCAAAAATCGATAAAGAGAAACAGGTTAATTTAAGTTTAAAGAGCTAGCCAGAAATGAGTCTAAGTTAGATTGAGCATTCATAATTAATAAAAATAAATCAGAGTGTTATGATTTGGGAACTGGATGGTGGCTCAAAAGAAAAAGGCTGGTGCAGTCTAAATTGGAGTTCTCCAACAAATCCTTCATCTCAGAGGTCAGTAAATCCAGTGGAAGAAGGCAGAATGAGTGTAAGCATCGTAGAGGAGAGAAGACACCGGAATGAGCCCCCTTGAAACAACAAAGCAGGACACATATGAGCTCACACAGACTGAAATAGCAAACACAGGACCTACATGGATCTGAAGCTAGCCCTCCTTATTCATTATAGCTATTAGCTTGTTATTTTTATGGGACTCCTGACCATGAGAATAAATGGATCTCTGTTTCATGTGCCTCACTGTCCTTGGCACTGTGTTCCTCCTGTTGGTTTGCTATGTGCAAGTTTGATATGATAGTCTTTTGTCATCTTATTATACATTATTTTTTCATGTTGAGTTTGTCTTTTAAAGAGTGATCTTTTGTAGCAAGAGACAGAAAGTGAGTAAGTCTGGGCAGGTGGGAAGGGGAGGTGGTGAGGAACTGTGAGGAGTTTCTGGTGCTAATCATGAGGAAACATTTCCCAGAAATATTTCACTTCAAGAATGCTGGCCTTTTCTAAATTACAACTTATTATTCAGACCCAGTGTCCATTTCATTCTGGTCTCTTGTTAATCACAGATGACTCTGATGTAGAGGGAACAGTTGCTCTGACATTGCTTCCTCAGTCTGACGCTCCTTTACAATCCCAGCCTCTTTGGAGCCCTCTAAGACCACTCCACCTTCTTACCCTATCTCCAGCTCACCCCTTCCTTTCCCAGTCAGCCCCTGATAGTAAAGATAGACTTTGAGGTTTTATATGCTCTGGCCAGTGTGACACAGTTTTTTCCTTCTGCTGCCTGGGAATCAAGATATAAGACACTCAACTCATCCAGAACTATGTCTGCCTGCATGCCACCATGTCCTGTCATGATAATGAATTAAACCCGAAACTATAAACCAGCACTAATTAAATGCTTTCCTTTATAAAAGTTGCCATGGTCATCATTATGGAATTTCCCAGGAATCCACAAGGATGACCTCAGTTAAGCCCCGAAACAATAGTCGAGAGAGTGCCTGAACTGGCCTTTCCCTGTAATCAGATTGATGACTACCTTAATTATCATCATAGAACCTACATCAAGCAACTGATAGAAGCAGATGCAGAAATCCTCAGCTAAGCACTGGGCCAAACCTCCAGAGTACAGTCTAAGAGAGGGAGGAGTGATAATATGAGCAAAGGAGTCAAGACGATGATGGAGAAACCCACAGAAAAAGCTGAACTGAGCAAGTAGGAGCTCACTGACTCCAGACTGACAGGTGGGGCACCTGCAAAGAACCGAATTGGGCCTTCTAAATGTGGGTGACAGTTGTGTGGCTTGTTTTTTGTGGGGCCACTGGCACTGGAGCCAGAATTTACCCCTAGTGCATGAACTGGCTTTTGGAGCTCATTCTTTATGGCAGGATTCCTTCTTCAGTTTAGATACAAGCGGAAGGGCCTTGAGGTCCTACCTCAAAGTGATGTGCCAGACTTTGTTGACTCCCCATGAGATTCCTTACCATGCTGAGGAGTAGATGGGGGTTGGGTGAAGAGAGAAGTAGGGGGGTCATGGAAGGAGGGGAGGGAGTGGGAACTGGGATTGGTATGTAAAATGATAACTTATTCTTAAAAAAACAGTAAAAGGAAGAATGAGTTGCCATGGTCATGGTGCTCTTACCAGCAATAATATGCAAAACAGAAAACACTCAAAATCTCCCTGGCACCCACTAGCCTGCCTCTCTTGTCTGTTCTAAAACCAGATGGCCCCAACTACCTAGTCCAGAATTTCCAGATTATTAACATGACTGACCTTCCCATACATCTTGTGGTACCTAACCTCTGTAGTCTACAGTCTCAGGTTCTCTCATCTACCTCTCACTTTATAGTTTTAGACCTCAGGATGATTTATTTATCATTCCTTTATGCCTATATTCACATGAACTCCGTGCCTTCACCTGAGTGAACACTGATATCAGAACAGTGTCTTAGCTACCTTACATGCACTATCCTAGCTCTTGACTTCTAAGGTAGGCCCCATTTCTTTGGCCAAGCTCTGGCCATTGACCACCTTTCTGTCAACCTCTCTCTCAGCCATTTAACCCAATATGTGGATGACATTGTACTGTGCATCTCTTGCCATCACAACAATGTACTTCTAAACTTCCTAGAAAAAATACCTCAAACTTCTGTACTTCAAGTCAAGTGTCCAGGATTCCAGCTATTCACTAAAAGTCATATTCTCTCTTCATCATATTCAGTACCTCTGGTACCTCACAACTCAAATCACCAAGGAAGAGATTCTCTCCTTCTTGGGTCTGATGGGGTACCTCAGATCCTGGATTCCCAACTTTGAACTTCTTGCTCACTCCCTCTATGAAGCAGCCCCATAAGTGGACATATAGTTCATACTAAGTCTGTCACACCTTCCTTCTCTCATCTCTGAGATGCACTCTTGCAAGCCCCTGCTCTGACTTTCTCAGAACTTCACTAACCCTTTCTCCTTTATGCCAATGGAAAATGGGGAATTGTGGGATGGGGGACAAACCATGACCTCTTTTGTCCTTGATGCTTATCTTTCCAAACAGCTAGATGCAATAGCTAGGGCATGGCAGCTTTGCTTATGGGCACTAGTAGAATGGTCCTTATGTATCCCAGGAACCCTCTAAGTTCATCTTTGATGGCTCTGTCCATGTCCTCTCTCCCCACTGGATTAAAGGTCTCCTATCAACATAAGAATCTCTCTATTTTGTCTCATTCTAAGCTTCAACTTTTCCACATAGCCTTACTATAAAATCCCAATATCTTACTTGACTCCTGCCCACCTCTCAGCACTGTTCTATACTCCTAAGTGAGGCAACTATCTTCCTTCACTCTTGCTTAGAATCACTTGAAACCCTTACGTATAAAAATCTTCCATTTCCTCTCTGTCATTTCCTGACTATACTTGGTTCATAGATAGACACTTATCTCTCAGTTCTTTTGACTTTTGCCAAGTGGGCTGTAACATAGTCTCATCTGCCAGGTTGTAGAGTCTCTCATTTTTACCACCATGTGCTACTTCTCATAACACAGAGCTCCTAGACCTCATAGGAGCCCTCAACTTGGTGCAAGACAAAACCACCAACATGTACACAGATTCTAAATATGTATTCCACATCCTTCACCACCATGCCACCATTTGGTGGGGTAGTGGCTTCCTTATCACAAAGGGTGCATCTATCGCCAATATGTCTCTAGTACTAAGGCTGCTGGAAGTGTCATATCTTCCCAAGAAAGTGGAAATTATTTAAAGTTTAGGTCACAAGGCCCCTACCAATAGTATCACTTTGGGAAAAGCCTTTGCTAATAAGACTGCTAAGGAAGTCTGCCAATACCCTTCCTTCCTTGATTCTCCTCTTGACTCATCCCGATCCTGAGTCCCCAGTGGCAAACTATGGGAGTCATTGTGGGCCCCCAAGGCTGGCTTCTTCTGCAGGACTGGTTTTGCCTCCCTGATTCTTAGTCAAAAACCTTCCTGATGGCTACTCACAAATCTCTTCACTATGGGTCTCAACCTCCTTCCTGGTGCCTCCAAGGTCTCTACTTCCTAGCCTTTTTGTCCTCAACTCAAACCTACCAACACTTCATGAATGATATTTTGGACTTCCTAGGTCTAGAAAATTATATAATTTTTCAGAATTTTTCCCCAAAGTCACTCAGTTTGTTTCAAGACTCCTTCCCTTTGAAGAGAAGATCCTTTGTTTCAATAGGCACCTTCTATTGGCCCCAATCCTTGGGAAAGTTAAAAAGGCAGATGGACTTATTTAGTCTCACTTATCAGAACTGTCTTTTGATGTTCAGCTTTAATCAACCTCCTACCTATTGCCCTAACTCTCATGCAGTCCTGCAGGCCATGCCCCATTCCCCCTTCTTCCTTCAAAACATTTGAGTTAATATATATATATATATATACTCACTTATCAGAACTGTCTTTTGATGTTCAGCTTTAATCAACCTCCTACCTATTGCCCTAACTCTCATGCAGTCCTGCAGGCCATGCCCCATTCCCCCTTCTTCCTTCAAAACATTTGAGTTAATATATATATATATATATATATTGCTGGCTTTTTCTTTTGGAAAATTTCCCTCCTCTGAAACCAGCCTCACTCCACGACAACTTATCTTCTCTCCCTGTCTTAAGACACCTTCTCTGGGAAAAGGCTGAATGTGTTCTCCCTTAGCCCTCTACTAATCCTATTACCAAACGTTTTTGCCAGGATATCAGGTTTATTTGAAAGCCTATCATCCACAAGACCTCAACCCATACAGTGGGGGCCACAATGGAACATAACAACCTGATTTCGGGGAGTTAGAACTTGGATCCATCTGTCTCAATCAAATGAGCTCCATGCCAATTGCCTAATAAGTACGTGTTTGCTCCAGAGGACTGCTAAAGCTTAAGCTCTCTTGCCTAGCATCTACTGCCTATTTTTGAGGATGGGCTCTTTCCTTCCCTAGTCTTGGGATCCTTTCCACCCTTACAACAACCAGGACTATGATACATGCCTGGAAACTTTAAATATTTGCCCAGATAAAGATTCCCCTAAGCTCCTTAACTTTACCTTCTGTCTTTATTCAGGATGTGTTAAAGACAGCTACATTAAGTTTTATCTCCATGCTGCCTGCTCAGTTGCCTGTGGCTCTACTCTGACCCATTCTCTCCATGCTAAGTCTAAATATATTTTCTTTCTCCAGGAACAAACACACCAAAGTGGCAAAGCTGAGTTCACATAGGGAGAGTGCCCATTTTGGGTATATAGATATAGATATATTATTCTTCCTCAGGCTGTGTGATATAGCCCCAACAAGTGAAACTTGACCCTGAAATGAGCATGGTCATCTTCACCACCCAAGACCCTTGAGATGACAAATGGCCTGAGGCCAGGTCAAGGAGGTACTTGTACTTACTTTGGTGGATATGGGCCTTCTACCAGAGATAGAAGATTTATAACTTTAGATCTCTTAAAAATACTCTGTCCACTCTAGTCAATGGTATAGACAAGGCAATAATACAATCAGAGCCAAATCAAACTCAGAAGTCTAAAAGCTTGGGAACCTCTCCTTTAATCCCTCCTTGTTGAGCTTACATAACTCCATGAGACTTCGTTACATCTACAGTACTACACTGATGGGTACCTCAGTACAACTCTGTGATTCCTTTGTGGTAATTTGCACCAATCCCGTGTGGCAGCCATCTTCCTCACAAACATTACTCTAAACTTCACACTCTGCAAAGCTGAGACCATTCCCCCACACACCCTCTTCACCTCTTATGATATCCCTTTATCCTCTAAACACACCAGGCCACTACCTTTTCGTTTTTTATTGATTTTTATTGAGTTTTACATTTTTCTCTGCTCCCATCCCTGCCTCTTTCCTCCCCGTCAACCCTCTCCTAAAAGATCCTCATGCTCACAATTTACTCAGGAGATCTTGTCTTTTTCTACTTCTTATATAGATTAGATCTATGCATGTCTCTCTTAAGGTCCTCATTGTTGTCTAGGTTCTCAGGGATTGTGATTTTTCGGCTGGTTTTCTTTGCCTTATGTTTAAAAGCCACATTTGAGTGAGTACATGTGGTAATTGTCTTTCTGGGTCTGGGTTACCTCACTCAAAATGATGTTTTCTAACTCCATTCATTTGCCTGTAAAATTCAAGAATGGAGTACTACACAGCCATTACCTTTTCAATAACCACTCTCTACCCTGCCCTCCCTCAAATGTTGTCAATGCAAAAATCTCAAAATTCTTACTAACCTCAGAAGGAACCCTCTTCTGGTGTCACTTCATGCTCTGTTGGAATATATATATATATATATATATATATATATATATATATATATATACATACACACACACACACACACACACACACACACATATATATATATATATATATATATATATATATATAAACTGATGCCCCATGCTTCACCATTCTTTTTTTCCTAGTCTCACTTTCTACACTGAGGTGAGATAGTTTGCTTTTTTTACGTCATACCCAGACTACAGTGGCCTGCGCTTCTTCCGGTCACAATTAAAATGAATGAGACAGTTTCAGTAGTGGCTCCAGGCCTGACTGGGCCATAGTATATATCTTTCCCAGAAGATATCCACCCAGCTAGCAGATACTATCTATGAGTCCATTTTGGTCCTACAACTGCTACAAAACCAGCTCACCCCCAATAGCCTCAGTGGCCCTACAAAACCAGAGAGCCCTCAACTTGCTGATTGCTGAAAAGAGAGGCAACTGTCTCTTCCTTAATTAACAGTGTTACTACTATGCAAACGAGCATAGCCAAGTGACATAGAGAATAAAAGTTTACTTGAACTGGCTTACAAACTGTGGCTTCCGTGGACTGACTCCAATATGGACATTCCTCTGGGCAACTGGTTCTTCCTACTGCTTTTACCGACCCTGAAGAAATTCCTCTCAGAAGACTTTCCCTAGGTATTTAATTTTTGTTTTGAGACAGGGATTCTCTGTAGCTTTGGAGCTTGCCCTGGAACTAGCTCCTGTAGAGCAGGTTGGCCTCAAACACACAGAGATCTGCCTGCCTCTACCTCTCAAGTGTTGGCAATAATGTTTTCTTCATCATAGTTGATTTTTTTCATCCCCAGGTAATCAATAGTAATTGTCTCACTAAAGCAAATGATTCAATTCAGTGGTTCTAGTCTCTTGTTATTCAGAACTGGTTCTTCATACCCAGAAGAGCAGAATCCACATGCGTGTGGCCTAAAACACCATACAAATCATGTGTATGTGGTTGTTGCTCTTGTGAGACACAGACTTTTATCATCCACATCTCTTTTAGCATTCCTATTCTCTGAATTCCCACAATAGCCTATTCATCTCTGAGTACTCAAGACCAAAGTTCTAGGTTCCTCACACAATGTTGCCCTAAAACATCATGTCAGGTCTACTACAAAAATACCCCACAAACCTGTAACTAATTGTGTACTAGCTTGATTCCTGTTGTTGTGATAAGTACCATGAACCAAAACAACATGAGGAGTATAGTGGTTTGAATGAGAACGGTACCCATTGGCTCATATATTTGAACATTTGGTCATCAGCTGGTAGAAATATTTGGGAAACATTAGGCGATATGGTCTTTTTAATGCAGGTTTGTCATTGAAGGTAGGCTTGGCAGTTTCAGAAACCCATACCACTCCCACTGTAGGTCACATACTAGCCACGCTTTCCAACTTGCTGCTATGTTCCCTGCCATGATGACCATAAACTTACCCTCTGAAACTATTCAAGCCATTAATTAAATAATTTATTTTATAAGTTTACTTGGTAATGTTTTTTTCTTACACCAATGGAAATATAACTATGACAGAAGTTAGTACCAGGGAAACACATATTGCTGTGACAGGCATTATCTGGCTTTCTTACCCTCAGAAACATGGAAAACTTTGGGACTTTGGTCTATTAAAGTAGTATAAAGCTCTAAGCAGGGCTTAATGGGCTATCCTAGTGAAAAGCGAAACAAAAATGAAGAACATGCGACTACTCCTAGGTATGGTGGAGGAGAAGGTTTGTTCTACATAAAATGTAGAGCATAACAGAGGTAGTGATATCTGAGAAAGTCCAGAGTGAACATGACTGTGAGCTGAGTCATGTGAGGAGAGTGGGGAGGAGAGAGGAGCAACTAAAGGATAGACAAAAGGGCCAGGTTGGCTGGTCAGTAGTGGAGCATGCCTTTGATCTTAGCACTCTGGAGGCAGACACAGGCAGAACTCTGTGAGTTTGTTTCCAGCCTGGTCTACAGAATGAGTTCCAGGACACTCAGGGCTACACAGGGAAACCCTGACTCAAAAACAAACTTTAAGGCCAGGTAACCAAAACAGCTGGATTGTATAGGGAAGGTTAATTGCAGGGAGGCCAGCCCAGAACAGGGCTGGAGAACTTTTGGGTAAAGGGAGTGATATGCAGTCATATCCCGCAACAGGTAGGGACTGAAGGCTACGTGGAAGCCTTGGCAATCAGGTCTGCATTGATACGTTAAGCAGGTACCTCAATCAGCTGTTTCTTTGGGTTCGAGACCTAATAGTATTACTAGTAATCACTTTTATGCAAACCTACAATTAAAAAGAATAATTGGGGCACAAAGTAATACAAATGTACAATGTGAGGATGAAAAAAACACCAGGGAATATAGTGTTGACACCAAATCTTGTGCTCCAGTAGATGAGATGCTTTAAGAAAGTCCTTATGTAAAAGAAATAAAGTGAGGTGAGCTCTTAGCACAAGACCTCAGCTATGTTTTCAACTTGTGAAATGGAAATGCCTAATGAAACTTCTGCTCCTGAAAGAAAACAAACAACAAAGGAAAGCATCAAAAAAACCAAACCTTAGCTTTTTATGGCAGCGGGTCCTTGGTAAGTGCCACAGCTTCAGATCCACCCGCCCAACTGGACTGGTAAGACCAGACTCTAGCCCCCAGGTGCTCTGCTCGATTGGGAGGCCCCCTCTCCCCCTACCCCGGCTTTTCTGTGTCCCACACACCAGAATGTCCCTGGGCAAAGCTCCCCTTTGAAGGGGCCCGGTTCCCCGCGGGAATTGGCCTGTGGCAGGACTGGGACTTTGGACGAGTGTGGGCCCAGCATAAACCTGCAGGGCTCCAGCAGAGAAGCCCGCCCTTTTCATGGTGGCTGGTCCTTTGTGAGTGCCACAATTCAGATCCACCCGCCCAACTGGACTGGTAAGACCAGACTCTAGCATAAACCTGCAAGGCTCCAGCAGAGAAGCCAGATCCATTGATTGCAGATGGTCCTTGGTGAATATCACTGCTTCAGATCCCTCCAACTGGAGTGGACCAGAGCAATCACCCCAGACCAAGCAAGTGACCACTATCTACTACAAGTTGATCCACCTGCAGAGGAAGAGATGGGCAGGCACCAATCCAAGAGTTCCTCTAACAACCTGAAAAGCAACATAAAAACACCAGAATCCAGCAATTATGTAAAAAGATGATCAGAGCAAACTAATAC
>JAQHUG010000758.1:192741-231415 GCA_028555095.1 Dicrostonyx torquatus | reverse complement strand
CTCCCTGTACCCCACCCCAGCATCCCTCCCTGTACCTCACCCCAGCATCCTTCCCCATACCCCACCTCAGCATCCCTCCCTGTATCCCACCCCAGCATGACTTCTTGTACCACCTTAGCATCCCTCCCTGTACCCCACCCCAGCATCCCTACCCATACCCCACCTTAGCATCCTTCCCCGTACCCCACCTCAGCATCCCTCCCTGTACCCCACCTCAGCATCCCTCCCTGCATCAATCCTTAGCAATCCTCTCTGAATTTCTCCCTATATCTCCACTATCTCCTGAGCACCCCTCTCTCTGCACCTTCCTAAACCCCCACAGGAACCCACACACATACCTGCAGGGGGATCACAATTCCAAAAATCTTCTTCTCCTTGTCTGACAGCATATACTTCACAAAGGCCCAGCCTGAGCCAATCAAGGCAATAGTGATGAAAAGAAGGGCACCTTTCAACCTGGGGAGCCAGGGTGGAGGAGGTCGATTATGAGATGGGGGGCCCAGCCCCCTCCGCCTGCCTTCCCCGCCTGTGCACAGAGCCAGGTGACTCACAGGTGCGTGATATAGTGCATGACGGCGAGGCCTTCGATGGGGTGGCCTTGGCTGTTGATGAAATAGTAGTTGATCTAGAAGCAGGCAGATGGATAGGTCGTCAGAGAGAAGGATGATCGGGTGGAGGGCAGCTCAGGGGTGGAATAAGTGTGGGAGGGACGGGTGTTGGGGGGGTAATAAAAACAGCCAGTCGTCATGGATCCCCTCCACCATGGGGTAGGGGTGGTCACAGCTGGGTGGGGGATGGTTAGACGATATGGTGGACACTCAGCGCTGGACCAGTGGATGGTCCTGGAGGGTAGGCGGCAAGAGCTGAGCTGAGATGGACAGGGTGCACAGGCAGACAGATGTCCCATTTCACCATCCCACCCTGTGTCGCCACCGGGCCCTGGTTGCTCACACTGTGGAAAAGCAGGGAGACACTCTTGGTGAACGCCAGGGCTGCCATGAGCCAGTGGATCTTAAAGACACTGTATCTGGGTGGGGGATGGGGAGGGGAGCACCATTGAGATCACGAGGTGAGGCCTCAGAGGAGAGGCGGGGAGGGCAGGGTGAGGAGGGCAGGAAGGCGCTTTACGTATTTCTGCAGAGCACGGACACCCAGAAGATGCCAGCAGCCAGGAAGCAGGCAGACATAGTCAGGTAGAGCTTGAAGAGGGGTATTTCTGCCGCTGACAGGAAGCCTTCCGGATTCTTCTCTCGGATCATCACCTGGAAGTGGGGAGGCAGGTGGCCTTGCCCTTGTGGCTCTAGCTCTGAATTTTTGGAGAGTTCCAGTCTCCTGCTCATCCGCTTGCCAGCTAGAGCCTCAGTTGGTCCTATCTCTAAATGGGTACACAGCCATACTCCGGAAGCAACAACAGAGGACCAACACCCAGGGAGGATCCAGTCTTTGTGCAAAGTGACAAGCATTTGCACAGGGTCTGCCACATGTCCACATGGGGGGAGGCTGGACATGTAAACCAGGGACACAGAGACGTTACACGGTGTCGGTGAGGGGCCCCAGGAGAAAAACGACTCATAGTGTCCAAGACAACATTCCCATGTTGTGACTGGATCATTTAGGCCACTGGTTCTCGGCCTTCTTGATGCTGTGACTCTTTTGATATAGCTTCTCATGTTGTGGTGACCCCCAACCAAAGAGTTGTCTTGTTGCTGCTACTTCATAACTGTAATTTTGTTACTGTTCTGAACTGCCATATAAATATCTGATAGGCAGGATATTTGATATGTGGCCCCTAAAAGGGTCGAGACCCAGAAGCTGAGCACCACTGATTTAGGGTGTACTGTGTGATTCTGTTTGTGTGTGTGTAAATCGAGGACAGCTTCAGGCCGCCACCCTTAGAACACACGTGAAGGCAGGAAGGAACCGACTCCTGCAACCTGCCCTCCGACTCCCACACGCACTGCACACACACTCACATCCAAAATACATGTAAACCGAATCTCCAGGTTGTTCGTGACATGGCTAGGGAAGGTGCTTGCCTAGCAGTCGTGAGGAGCTGAGTTCAGATCCCCAAAGCCCACATAAAAAAATCCTAGCATGGCAGTGCAGACAGGAGGATCCCATGGTCAGTCAGAGACCCTGTCTCCAAAAACAAGGTGAGCTTGCGGTGGTGGCACACACCTTTACTTGCGGCACTGGGCAGAGGCAGGTGGACCTCTGTGAGTTCGAGGCCAGCCTGGTCTACATAGTGAATTCTAGGCCTGCATGAGCTACAAAGTGAGACCCTGTCTTGAAACAACAAAGCAAATATGGAGATGACCAGCATCCTGAGGAACACTGTTGGGGGCTGACTATGATTTCCTATGTACACAAGCTCCCCTGCACATATGAATGAACACACATACACGCACGTTCCATACACACCTGAAATAAACACACCGTTGTCTTCCCTTAAATACTTCTGATCAGAGGAAAGCTGCATACCCTAGCTTGCATACCCTCACCAAAGCCCAACAGAGGACTTCAGGAGCTGGCAAGATGGCTCAGTGGGTGAAGAAGCTTGCGGCCAAGGCAGATGACCTGAGTTTGGTCCCTGGGACCCACAGATGGGAGAACTGACTCCTGAGAGTTATCCTCTGACCTCCACACATGTGCTGTGTTGCAGCCCCCCCACCCCCCGCGACAAGCACAGGATAGAGACAACACTGGTCAGGTGGGCGGGTGCGCCTGTCCCTGGACACTCACAGTGAGGTCGAACGGATGCTCCTTGCCAGGAACAGAGTTGTGACAGTTGTGGAAGTTGAGGCTGTACTGGCCTTCCTCAGCCCTGGAGCCGATCACCACATGGAACTGGTCACAGGGAGAGGGGGTCTCAGGAGGGTCATCCAGCAGAGGCAGGGTTCAGGGGAGGTGGGGGCATGCGGGCGAGGCAGGTACTTACGCTGAAGTTGTATGAGTCATTCAGGTGGCCCAGCCCCAACACCAGCTCCGTCTCCTTCCCACTGGGGCCCTGCGTGGGCAGATGCCTCTGTAGCTGGCCCTCTGTTGAGTGCCCATGTACCCCTGGGGTAGTTTTCTCTCCTGAAACATGGGGTGCTCCAGGCTTTGCCTGATCCTCTTTGACTACAGAGGTCTCTGTAGGGGATGGATAAGTGACTGTCAAAAGACAGGCAGAAAATTGGGGTGCATCCAGGGCAGCTAGCTCCACCCAGCCTCCTGGACTCACCACTGCTCCCCTTAGGGGTGTCTGCTGGCTCTGACTTCAGGAGGGTCGACTGGGCAGGGGCGTCAGAGAGGAGACCGGGGGAAATGAACAACTTCCTCTGCTCTCCAAATTTTCGGACTTTGACCCTTGGGTGAGGGAGAATAGGGAAAGGGGAAGGTGAAGTCTACGGCCAGGTACACCACATATGTGGATACCCTCCTGAAGGAGTTGGAGAACCACCAAATCTTAGCATCTGACCACCACCCATTATGGTAGCGGGTACATTCTTGGTTGTCTGTAATAGCAATTATCGGTCTACTGGGAAGGGCAGACAACATGGCTTGGTCTGTGGGCAAAAGGCCTGTGATCCAAGGTACTTGACAGGCAGAGGCAGTTCAATGTTAGCCTGGGTTACAGAGTGAGTTCAAGGCCCAAACTGGTAAAACGCATTGACACCCTATCTTAAAACAAAAAGTACAAAGAGGGTTGGAGTCATGCCTCAAGGGTGAAGTCTCCCCACAAGACTTCAGTGGAGAGTTGGGGAAATGGTCAGGGTAGAGCACCGCCTAGAATCCTCCAGTGAGGAGCTAGGGGCGTGGTCATGGCAGAGGCCCACCTAGAATCCCCCAGTGAGGGGCTGGGGGCGTGGTCAGGGTTCTAGCACTAACCTACAATCTGTAAAGCAGTAGGTTCAATATCCAGTAGCATGCGTGTGGGTGCACACATACACATACACACACAAACACATGATGCGCCATGTAGCAAAGTGACTAGCTTTCTCCCTAGGGCTGTGGATCTGTGGGGGGGTCCTCTGTAGCCACTCACTGCAGGTCCTGGATATTAATGAGGAAAAGGACCAGGAAGTTGCTGCTGTTTCTCTCCAGAGGACATCCGTGGACGTTCCGGCTCTGGGGAGTGGACAGAGAGGACCTGGGTTACAACTGCCATAGTTCAATGTGTCATCCTTTCACCCAGGGGCCCTCCCTGGCCCTTCTTTAGAGAAGAACCCAGGGCTGTGGTCTTTACAGGAAGAAGACAGGCCCTCAACACCATGTTAGTTCCCTCATCCCCTCTGATGCTCGCTACTCACCGAGTAGGAGTGAACGCTACCCGATCGAACCCGACTCAAGCTGAACCCCACCTGATGGAAGGAGAAAATAGTGAGGGGCTTCCAAAACACTCTCTGCAGCAGAAGGGCGCAACCTAGTTCTGCTCTGCTTTGAAAGCGGTGCTCGCAGGCAGCCCTGGCTCCTCTCGCAGGTACTCAACACCCACCATGTGCCAGATGCTCAATGACCTGCTCCACCCCTGACTCCCAATGCTCATGCAGAATGCACTTCCTCTGCGAGAGTTTTCACAGTCTGACTGGTTTACACACCTACAATGTCAATGGTGCTGGGCAGGGGAGAGCATGCAATTTCATGGGCTATGGAGACTGAGGCAGGAGGGGCTTGATTTTTAGGTGAACCTGGACGACAAGAGACCCTGTCTCAAAGCAAACTGCCAAAACAAGGCTGCCTGGGCATAGCGGTGCACGCCTTTAATCCCAGCACTTGGCAGGTGGATCTCTGCAAGTTCGAGGCCATCCTGGTCTGCATAGTGAGTTCCAGGACAGCCAGAGCTACATAGTGACACCCTGTCTCAACCACCCCCCATCGAAAACAAGAAAGAAAAAAATAAGGCTACTATGAACGGAGCATCCATATCAATCCATATCATACCTCTTCTACCAGGGGAACACAGGTGAAGAGGGGGAGGGGAGAGTGTAAAAGCCAGTGGCTGGGGAGGCCCAGAGAGAAACAATGTCTCCTGGACACTGCTGCTGCTGCACTCCCAGGAGCTCCGGCTGTCTGCACTGGATCAAGCCAGTCAGTACTTTAGCATGCAGGGAAGAGGGGTGCTTGAACCCTGACACCTAGCTGAGAAGTTATGGACAGCTGATGGATGCTGCGGGAGAGACAGCCAGTTTTCTTTAAGCGTATGGCCCTAGATAAAAATAAAAAAGGTCTGGGTGATCTCTGAGCCTGTGGCTAGATTGGTCTACATAGTGAGATTATGTCTTTAAAAACCAAAAAGACATGAAATTGGGAGGAGTCTGGAACTTGGAAGAGTTCCGGAGAGGAGTAGAGGGGGTACGGTAAAAATACATTATGTATACATGTTATGCTACAAGGGGCTGAGGTGGGGTGGGGATCTCCCAGTGTGGGGCTGGATAACTTGATCCTCCTGCCTCAGCCAGCAGGGACACCAAGGAGACTTGATCTGTGCTCCAAACATCCAGACTGCATGAGACACTGTATTTATACCCAAGTGACAGGTGGGGAAACTGAGGCTCAAGAAGGCTATGGGACTTGCCATAGATCCCATGGGTGAGGGACAGGGCGAGGGCAGCATTCCTGAACTTTTGCGCTTCTCACCTTTGATGACTTCTCTTCTGTCTCCTGGAGGCCCAGGCGAAGCAAGCTCAGCTCCACTTCCAGAGACCCGTTGGTGTAGAATCCGAAGCTGTTCAGTTGGATGTCAGCTCTCTTCTCCCCCTGCAGGAAACCAGAGAGACTGTGGCGGCAAGGGCACTTTCTCCACCAGTTCCCAAGAGCCTCTGGACATTCTTTATTCAGGGCACAAGCACGTGAGAAAGACTTTCCGGGTGCAGGGTAGTGGCGGCGATGGTGGTGTTCTCTGCGTCAGTCCCTCCCAGGCAGTTACAG
The DNA here is from genome assembly GCA_028555095.1 of Dicrostonyx torquatus. Classification (NCBI taxonomy): domain Eukaryota; kingdom Metazoa; phylum Chordata; class Mammalia; order Rodentia; family Cricetidae; genus Dicrostonyx; species Dicrostonyx torquatus. Next base: position 225,505 of record JAQHUG010000758.1, on the reverse strand, counting down.
GGTGTGTTTGAGTGTCTAGGAGGTGAAACCCTGACACCCCCATGAAAGGCCCCATATCGATGTGCACTACCCTGAGAGTGAGTTACACATGCTGGTGTGATCAGTTCCGACTTCATAGAAAACTTTTCGATTCTATCTGGGCTAAATTTTCAAAGTAGTTCCCCCAACCTCCTATTGAAGTGAACTCCAGGAAGATGCTACCAGGTATCCCCTCTTCCCAGGAGGTCCTATGGTTGTTACCTAGGGTCCCCCGGAATTTAAAGGGCCAGGAGTCAGGGGTCCCAGGAGATGGAGTCCCGCCCCCTAAACCAGGCTAATCTATTGCGAGCACCGGGTGGGGGTGCCCGGGACGAGACCACTCGCGGCCTGCAGTGGGGGGTGCGAAAGCTCTATCTAAAGGAGCTAGTGGGAAGTAGGGCGAGGCCAAGCCTCCGGGGCTCACTGTGAGCGCCAGCCGGTGGATGCGACCTGAGCAGCCGCTCAGCATTAGCACCAGCAACGACAAGCGTCCCCATCCGCACTGCGCGGGTCTCCCACCGTCGAGCCCCCTCCTCTCGCTCACTGCCATCTCCGGGGCTACGACTGCCCACCACACCGCCCCTGACGCCTGATAAGGCCTGCCCACTTTTCAGCCAATCGTCGCATGATGTGGCCGGGTCACCCAATTACCAACTGAGACCTTTTTGATGGACAGAAGGCCTTCCAAATAGGCGCGCTTAGTCTTTTCAGCCCCTATTTCATGCTCTCCAATCCCTAGACAGATCGTTCCGGATGCAATTTGATGAACAGGACGACTCACCAATGATCTAGGAACCCATATTCGTTCCTTAAAGCGGAATATCTTCTTCAACTCTTAACGGCCCAAAACTACATTACCCAGAACCCAGAGAAAGCAGATTCAGGCAACAAGGCACGCAAAACTACATTTTCCAGTATGCCCAGGGACGCACTTTCGTCCTCCCTATCCCCCACCCCCCCAACCAAAACGTGGCACCCGGCCAGAAGTAGAGCTTTTGGTAAACATAAGCATCTGTTGAGGCTTGCCCTGTTCCAACTTTCCTGGGCCACTTAGAAGCCTAAAATTCTTGACCCTATACTGACCTCTGATCCCAGGCTGAGTGCCATTGTAGGTCCCACCTGCAAGACTCCGCCCCAGGCTTAACCCCCTTGCAGCAGCTGAGCCCTAACTTCAAATTGAAACCCTGACCGCTCTCCATTCCGATCCTAGGCACCTCATCCCATTTTACACACGGGTCCTCATTTTCTACTGAGCCCCCAGATTTGGAAGAGTCCCAGCTTCTGGACCCCAGTTGTAAAGTCTTCAACTCTTAACTAAATTGCTGACTCTGGCGCTAAACTTCCCATCCCAGTTTGATACCTTATTCCCATCGGGCCTTTGACTCCTCTTCCTCCCTCCTCCCCCATCCCCTCACCTGGTTTTGCATCTGGGAATTTAGCCCTCAAGCAGCCAGCAGGTGGGGCTAAGGTTCACCAGGGCCTCATTTCCAGCTGGGCTCCAGGGCATTTTTTTCTCAGAAGTCCGGACTTTTCCAGCTGAAGCACTAGGGGGTGTTTTGAGATTTCCGCAGCAGCAGAGAAAAAGCCCCTATGGCTCGGGAGAGTGGGGGTGGGAGCCACCAGGGCCTCTTCCCTTTCATTTGGGAGCCTCAAGGGGATTTACAAGGTGTGAAAGAACTTTTATGGTTGGGAGGACCCGAACTTCTGAGTCCCAGGGCCCTAGCGGGAAGGGGGCACTCCATGGGAATCCCGTGCGCAGTACTGATTGGGCCTCAGTGAATGAGACTGGGAAATGGGCAGTCATGTGCAAGCGCGAGCTGGTGTACGCGCGCGCGTGTGTAGTCCAGAACTGGGTGGGGCTCCAAGGGCAGCCTGTCCTCAGTTTCTCAGTGGAGGCTCTGGCGGGGAGGAAGGGAAGTCAGGTTGCGGTGCGGGGGTGTGCGCTAATGGACCTGGCCTTGGCTGGAGGTGCGTCCTGGGCTGGATCGAAATCATCTCATCTGTTCTGTGGCCGGAGGGAACCAGACCATTAGTGGGACGAAATGGAGAGTTCTGGAGCCTAGTTGGTCCCGCAAAAGCCTAGTGACCGACCGCAGGTTTTCCCTGCCATGGAGTGGGGGAGAAGTGGGAAAGACTCCTTGGGTTTGGGGTTTTGATCCTTTATAAGAAATGCCAAGTTAAACGGAAAGGATGAATAGTTTGGGATGGCAGAGGGGAGTATATGGGGGGGTACAGATTGGATAATAAATCGAGACGTCCCATTTAAGGAGGCCCAAGGCCCTTTAAGGGAGGGCGGGGCATCCGTTGAGCTAGGCCTCACTGGGCTCCGCCCTTAGGAAAGCTCCGCTGGGGACTTGGCGGAGCAGGGGCGGGGCAAAGCGCGAAGGGGCGTGGCGGCCCAGTCTAATGGGCGTGGCCTGGTGGCGGGGCGGGGCGGTGGGGCACACCGCCCTGGGGCTGATTCTCCGGTGGAGGGTGGCGGGGACCCGGGCTGGAGGCGGTGGCGTTCTCATCGGCAGGACCAGCATGGATTGGGGCACCGAGTTGTGGGTGAGTCCTTTACCCCCAGCTCCCACGGTTCTCCCTTGCTGGGGTCCTGGCCTCTCCGCTCTTTGCTCTTTGTCCCCAGTGTACCTTTGCCGAGACTCCGCGGTTTCCCCTACAGCTGATCCCGTGGGTCCCCGCCCTCTGCACTCAGCACTCTCTCTCAAAAGTTCCTTTGGGACTTTCTAGATGCCCTGAGGGCCCTAGGGATACTTTGCCTAGGGCCGGTATAGGGAAACTGAGGCACAGAGTTGAGAATGAGGCCATCACAAGAAGTCCCTGGACAAGGCCAGGAAGGGGGGACAGCTGGGCGAGGTCACCTATTTTGAGCGCTCTGGCCTGGCTTGGAGGCTAATCTTACGGCCCCTGGGTCCCTGCCCGTCTCTTGCCTCTCCAGCTGGGAGGGGGAGGGTACCCTTTGGTCACCTTCCCTCCCACGTGGGACCTCACCCGGTTAATTCCCCCCCCCCACGCTTGCCATTGCCCTTAAGGGCTTGGGTAGCTGAGGGGGAAGGGAAGGGGGGCTGCAGAACTTGGCCCCGGGCGCTGGGCGGAGCCACCCCTTACCCGCCACTTAACCTCACCCAGGAAGCCCTAGAAGTTTCCCTGAATCTTCGGACTGTTGACCCCTCCTCTTTCTGGAGGCGGTGGAGTCTTCGGATGTAGAGGGGGTGAGCCACTGTAGTGGAGGCATCACAGAAGCAGGGGAAACTGAGTCACTCATAGGAGGATCCCGGGGGATCATGGAGAATGGGGAAATCTGGCCATTGAGGTTCCCCGCGTCCACGCACTTTTAGTTACACAAACCCCTTCCCCTCTGTGCCAAGCCCGCTTAATTTTCCGGAATTTCGGGGGATTAGAGGATTTGGGGGAGCTGGAGTGGCTTAGCCTCCTCCCAACACCCTTGCTGGACACTCAGACTCCGCGAGACCCCGCCGTCCGGTCTGGGGCCCTGGCCCTGTTGTCCAGGCCCTTCCCGGGAGGAGGAGATGGGGGTTCCCGCCAGCTTCCTGCCTCCCCCTGCGCTGCGCCGGGGCGGCGCCTGGGGAAGCCAGCCAGTCCTTGCTGGAAAGGCTGAGCCACGAGGTTGTGTCCTGTCCCGCCTCCCCTTCCGTGCATCGGGTCGCTGGGGCTTCGGTATCCCCCGCCACCACCAGGTGACACTGACCCTCTCCAATCCCTGCAATCAGGATCAGTTTGAGGTGTTGGAACGCCACACGCAGTGGGGGCTGGATCTGTTGGACAAATACGTGAAGTTCGTGAAAGAACGCGCCGAGGTGGAACAGGCTTATGCCAAGCAACTCCGGTGAGCACGAGGGTTGGTGCTCTCCGCTCTGGGACTCGGCAGGGAGCCAGCGGGAGTGCTAGGTTCTTAGCCTCCCTGCCTCTGTGCCCACCCTTAGGAGCCTGGTGAAAAAGTACCTTCCCAAGAGACCTACCAAAGATGACCCCGAAATCAAGTAAGAATGGGAAAGGCTCCCTGGGAGGTGGGGTCGGGGGCGGGGCGTGGGTCTCTCTCCTTCCCAGAGGCCGCTCCACGTTGCACCTCCAGTCCTATCGCCTGTTAAAATTCTGGGTGACCCGAGGTGGAATTTACCCCCTTCCAGCAGAGCGCCCTTTTTGTTTTGTAAATTCTCAGCTTAGCTGAGTTCTTTGGGGTAAGTGGCTTTAACTTACTCTTTTTGGTTTTGAGGGCAAGATGCACCCACATATGCCATAGGACTCTTGTGGGAGTCAGAGGACAGCTTGCCGGTTCTTTCCACACCATGTGGGTCCTAGGAATCAGACTCGGGTCATCATGCTTAGCAGCAAGCACCGTTTACCTGTTTAAGCCATCTAGTTGACCCTAGCTTTATCTTTGACACATTGTTTTGGTTGTTCTGTTACTCCCTCTATAGCCAGGACTCATCTCTAGTGAGGCAGTCCTTGAGCTTGGGCTGGCAAGAGCTGACCTACCAGCATGCATCAGTAAGCCAGGCTTGGGCCAGGCACTTTTATTGCCTCTTTTCTAATCTGCAAAGGGTCTGATGACTGTGATGCCTACTCGATCTGGTCTGTGCGAAGATGAACTGAGTTTATGTATCTAAAAGCAATGGCCAAAGCTGGGTCTGTCGGTATATAGCCGTGATTCTAGCACTCTTGGGTTCTGGGCTAGCTCACCTATACTGGTAGCCAGTCTGTAGGTATTTCCAGGAACTTTTAACTGCATTCTGAAACCTTCCCTTTAAAATCTAAACGGTGACCTGGGCATCTGGCAAATGCTTGTTATCCCAGCACTCTGGAGGCCAAGGCCAGAAGATTGAGAGTTCTAAGACAGTTTGGGCTACATAGCGAGACTATAATTTTAGTAAATACGTAAATCAAAAAAAAAATTTTTTTTTTCCGAGCCTGTCCTGGAACTAGCTCTTGTAGACCAGGCTGGTCTTGAACTCACAGAGATCCTCCTGCCTCTGCCTCCCAAGTGCTGGGATTAAAGATGTGCGCCACCACCGCCTGGCATAGTTTTCTTTTTTTTTTTTCAACACAGGGTTTCTCTGTATAACTCTAGCTATCCTGGAACTCATTCTGTAGACCAGGCTGGCCTCGAACTCACAGAGATCTGCCTGCCTCTGCCTCCTGAGTGCTGGGATTAAAGGCATGTGCTACCACCATTCTAGGTAAATCAAAATTTTAATCCCAAAATTAAGATAGTTGTTTGTGATAGCTGGTTAGATTGGTCTTGATGTGAATGATACTCCACTCAGTGATGAGGGTTTTCGAGGATTGGAAAGTGTGTGTGTGCAGTCTCGTGTAGCCCGACCTAGTCTCAAGCTTGCTATCTAGTTTAGGACTGATCTCCCTGCCTCAGACTCCAGAGTGCTTGGGTGGCAGATGTGAGCCTCCGAGGATTGAAAATGCACTAACAAAACAAAGTTGTTCCTTTCTGGAACATAGGCAGACTTTTTTGGCCATTGTGTTTACATCATATGAGGGTCCCTGAGTCATCTAGGGAGGGTCTGTGCAAACCCTGCTGTTCATCGACCTTTAGTATCCTTTGCTTTGGTACCCTCTGGGAACCCTAGAAATGGTTGCCATGGCTACTGAAGGATTACTGTATTCATACCTCTCACTGTAAAATCTGATGAGGGGTGCTGGGCATGGTGGCTCAGCTCCGTGATTCCCGCAGTCAGGAGGCTGAGGCAGGAAGGGCAAGGGTTCTGGGATATGTAGCCAGATCCTGCCTCAAAACTAAACAAACAAAAATTTGACTCTAGGATTCTGCCACCAGCCCTAGGGGAGTGACATTTATAAGATGTCATCAAGGCTGAGCATGGTGGCACACAACTTTAATCTCAGCACTCAGGAGGCAGAGGCTGGTGGGTCTCTGTGAGGCCAGCCAAGGCTGCATAGTGAGATCCTATCTCAAACAACAACAAAAATGTTGGAAGCATTATGCCTCCAAAAATTTGATTTGCAAAATGCATCTGAATTAAGGGCTGGAAGTTACGGACACAGAGTTGGTTCTCCTTGGGAGCAAATGTAGCCCAAGACTTCCGTTTTTTTGGTTTTTGGTTTTTGGTTTTCTTTTCCTTTCTTCTCTTCTTTGTCTCTTTCCCCTACAATTATCTCTTTCTTCCTTTCTCCTTCCCTCCCTCTTTCCCTCCCTTCCTCTCTTCCCAGGGTCTCAAGTAGCCAAGGTTGACCTCAAACTTACTATTTAGCCAAGGCTGGCCTCCGACTCTCCATCCTCCTGCCCTGCCCTGGGATGACAGGCAGCGTTCACACTTGCCCCTCTCTGGCCCTGAGCCCTGCTTGTCTCCTTCCACCAGGTTCAGCCAGCAACAATCCTTCGTTCAGCTTCTCCAGGAGGTCAATGATTTCGCAGGCCAGCGAGAACTGGTGGCTGAGAGCCTGGGTGTCCGAGTGTGTCTGGAGTTGGCCAAGTACTCACAGGAGATGAAGCAGGAGAGGAAGATGGTGAGTCCCCTTCCACCCATGCTTGCTGGGGTCCTGTGGGAACCTCACTCAGGGTCTCCATTTGTTTGCACAGCACTTCCAGGAAGGCCGGCGGGCCCAGCAGCAGCTGGAAAATGGCTTCAAACAGCTGGAGACTGTGAGTGAACATGGGAGCAGCTGGTAGCTCAGGCCCAGAAGAGCTGGGGCAGTGGTGGCTGCTCATGTGTGACCAGGCCCCCCTTCCCTCGGGGGTACCCAGAACACCTATTGTGCCTACACCTTTTATTTTGGGGTGGGGTCTCATGTAGCCGTGTTGACCTGGCCTTGAACTTGTGTGTGTGTGTGTGTGTGTGTGTGTGTGTGTGTGTCTCCAGGACAACTCTTCTCTGGAGTCAGTTCTCTTGTTCCACCTCTGTGGGGGTTTTGGGAATATGAACTCAGGTAGTCAGACTTTCTTGACAAGCATTTTTACCTGGTGAGCCATCTTTCTGGTTCTATTTTGGTTTTTGAGACAAGGTCTCATGTGGTGGTCCAGGTTGGCCTTGAATTCCTGATCCTCCTGCCTCCACCTCCTAAGTGTTGGGGTGACTGCCTGGTGCACAGCTCCCTGTAAACATAGACCTCCTCGTGCTGGTCCTGGGGAAGGCACATCCTTCATTCTCCTTCTGTCTCTTGTGTAGAGTAAGCGGAAGTTTGAGCGAGACTGCCGGGAGGCCGAGAAAGCTGCTCACACCGCCGAACGGCTGGATCAGGACATTAATGCCACCAAGGCAGATGTGGAGAAGGTGTGTATGTGACAGACTGTGCCACTGGAGCCGGGTAGAGCCAGTACCTGACTATGACCTCCACCTTGCCGTCCCACTTCTCAGGCCAAGCAACAAGCCCACCTTCGGAACCACATGGCGGAAGAGAGCAAAAACGAATACGCAGCCCAGCTGCAGCGCTTCAACCGAGACCAGGCCCACTTCTACTTCTCACAGATGCCCCAGATATTCGATGTGAGCACTTGAGTTAGTTAACTCCTACACCGCTGTCTGCACCCTAGCTGCCATGTCCTGTCCCTACCTCTAGATTGAAAGATTGGAGAACATCTACAGCTGTAGCAGTCTGGAGGCAGAGGCAAGAGGCTAGCCGAAGTTCCAAAGCCAGTCTGGTCTACATAGCGAGTTTCGGGAGAGCCTGCCTCAGAAGGGAGGGAGAGAAGGAAGGGATGGGTAGATAGAAGAAGGAAGCGAGAAAGAGTTATCATTCTTTGGTTTTGAAACTCCTGTTCCTCCTTCTAAGCCCAGCTCTAACAAGTTCTAGCTCTCAGAATTTCCCCAGCCATCTTCTCCACTCTCTGTCCCAACCCTGGTGTTAGGATTGTCTGTGTTGCTTTGTACTTTTTGTTCAAAGCAACTCCTTATAATAACCTCTTTTGAGAAGATTTTTCTGAGCTCCTGGCCCTGTAACTCTGACCCCTCTCCCTGGGGTCGTGAGGGCAGATGATTCTGTCTTAAGCTCTTCAGCCTGGGCTTGGGGGCTGATGTCTTCAGCCTGGAGGTGTTTTCAGGGTTGACTCACAACATGCTTTTCTTGGCTCTCCAGAAGCTGCAGGACATGGATGAACGCCGGGCCACCCGCCTGGGGGCCGGGTACGGGCTCTTATCAGAGGCTGAACTGCAGGTGGTTCCCATTATTGGCAAATGCTTGGAGGGTATGAAGGTGGCTGCGGAGTCCGTGGATGCTAAGAACGTGGGTGCTCGTCATGGGCCCAACGGGATGAAGTGTGGGCTAAGGGAGGGTGGCTCCCCAAAAGTAGCTCCTTGAGCTAGCCGCTGGTTGCCTCTCATTCCTTGACCCTTCCCACAGGACTCGCAAGTCCTCATTGAATTACACAAGTCAGGGTTCGCCCGCCCGGGCGACGTGGAATTCGAAGACTTTAGTCAAGTCATGAGCCGAGTGCCTTCCGACAGCAGCCTGGGCACCCCGGATGGCAGGCCTGAGCTCCGAGCAGCCTCCAGCCGTAGCCGTGCCAAGCGCTGGCCTTTTGGGAAAAAGAATAAGGTGGGGTCCGGAGCTTTTGGGGTGAGGAGTGGGTGGGAGGGGGTGACAGTCAGCTGAGGTCCTCACTGAGTTAGCTCCAGCCACATGGAACGCCGAGTCCTGGGGCAGGAATTTTCCTCTTGGCTGTGGGCCCAGGCTAGAGGGAAGGAAAGAGAGGAAGGCCAGCCTGCTAGCCCACTGGTTGGCTTGCGAGTCCCGCTGAGGATGAGAGGGGACATGGTAGGGAGCCTGTGGCATTTTCTGCTGCATCCTGGGACCCTTGAAGAGCTCATGTTGGCCTGGCAGCTGTGATATTGCCCCCAATCCTTCTCCCTCCTGTGCATTTTCTCCTTGGGAGTTTGACTTTTAGGGTTCAGTGTCTACCTTGACACTCTTGTTTATCTTTCTACAACGGTTCCTTCTTTTAGCGATTCCTTCCGGTCATTTTATTCTTTCCATCCCACTTAGACTCTAAGACCCCTCCTACCTGCCACCCGGCACCCCTCCTCCCAAGCCTGGACTTCCCAATGTAGGCAAGCACCGGCTACCCCCGACTTCTCCTCCTCCTGTCTGTCCCCTTTAGCCTATTTGTCTGACCACCCTGGGTCTTTAAAAAAAAATGTTACATTTATTTATTTATGTATATCATGTGTATTTGTATGTTTGTGCACATGTAGTGGTCACAGAAAGACTATCAGGACTCCAAGTCTCTCCTGGATCCCAGGGACCAAAGTCAGAGTTGTCATGCTTGGTGGTGGCAAGCCCTTTTACATACTGAATCATCTGTCCACAGCCTTTGCTTAGGCCTGCCCCACTACCTTATATACTGTGAGCCCAGAAAGCAGGGCAGAGAGGAGCATGGGCACCTGACCTCCCCGGGGGCTGCATGAGTCCTTAAGACTCAAGGGACGCCTGTCTGTCTCATAGTCTTTTTAACTTATGTATATTTTGGCACATGTGGAGGTCAGAGAATAGCTCATGGGAATCTGTTCTCTCCGTCCGCACTGGATTTCAGAACCCAGGGCCTGGCAGCAAACACCTTTCCCTGCTGAGCCCTTTGGCTGGCCCTGGCTCCCCATCTCCTGTCTTCCCTGGCACCTCCCAGGTCTTCTGTTGTTGCTTTTACAGGTGTTTTCTGTGTGATCTTACAATTCAGTTGTGATTTTTCTTATCATTATTTTCCCTCTTTCTCCATTTTTGTTTTTCCTGTTTCCTGTGTCCCGTCCGTTCATCCTTCCTTTCGTCCATCCATCCTCCGACTACATCCTCGCGCCTCCATCCCTGACTGGTCCCCCCACTTCCCTGGCCCCCACCGGTAGCCGCGTCCCCCATCCCTGTCCCTCCTGGGGGGTCACCTACCCTCCACATTGTCTGATGGATCCCCGTCCCCCCGTTCTGGCCGCGACCCCTTGGCCATACTGAGCGAGATCAGTAAGTCGGTCAAACCGCGGCTAGCATCCTTCCGCAGCCTCCGAGGCGGCCGTGGGGTAAGTTGAGGCCTGATGGTGGGACCCTGGTCTCTTTCCTGCCGCCTGCTGGGTCCCCCCCAGATTCCAGCTTTGCTGTATGCATGGCCTCGCTCCCCAAAAGCCCTGCCCGGGGAGGAAGGTGGACCTGGTATCTCAGAAGCAAGAGAGGCTCTTCGGAAGTTTAGGGTCACGAATCCCAAACTCAGCCCTTGTTTCACCTTGCAGACCGTGGTCACTGAAGATTTCAGTCATCTGCCCCCAGAGCAGCAGAGAAAGCGACTCCAACAACAGTTGGAAGAGAGGAACCGGGAGTTGCAGAAGGAGGAGGACCAGAGGTGAGCATGTACGGTGGAGGAGGCAGGAGATGAATGTGGAATTAAGCAGGTATTATTCTGTCTTCTGGGTGTGTGTATTGCTGCAAAAGCTATGCTGGGCCAGAAGAGGAGGTTAGCTCCTCTTCACCCTAACTGTGAGGCAGGGTCTCTCCTCAAACTGGAACTTTGTGTCTGGTTGGCAGCCAATAATCGCTGGCTGTCCTGTTTCTGCCCACCAAGGTAGCAGGTGGTGTGTGGCTGTACCCTGTTTGGAAGTGGGTGCAGGAGTCACAACTCAGGTCCTCAAGGTTGCTCAGTAAGTGCTCTTAACTACTGAGCAGTCTCTCCAGCCCCCTACCTTGTCCTTTTGTTTGTTTGTTTGTTTTTGAGACAGCATTTCCCTAGCTGGCCTGGAACTCTTGATGAAGACCAGGCTGCTCTTGAAATCACAGATCTCAAGTGATGGTATTAAAGACTTTGTCCATCACAACACCGGCTTCACATGACGACTTTTTTTATGAGACAGGGTCTCACAGGGACTTGAGCTTACTGAGTGGCCTGGGTTGGCCAGTCAGTGAGACCTGGGGTCTCCTTTCTCTGCTTCCCCAAAGCTGGGACTGTGGATATGAGGTCACATGCTGGCCTTTGTCCATGGGAGCTGGGGATTGAGATCAGGACATGGTGCCTACATGGTGACCACTGTTGACTGGCCACATCTGATGGATTTAAAGGAGATTCCTGTCTCACAGCTGAGTGTGGTGGTACCTGTCTGTAATCTCAGCATTCAGGAGGCTGAGGCAGCAGGGTTATAAGTTCAAAGCCATCCTGGGCTTCTTGAGTCTCAAAACAACAGTGAATAAGAAATGTACTTTCCATTCTCTCTAAGTCACTACAGCAGATGGAGGTGTGAGTGCTCATGCGTTGTCCCCCTGTCCCTGTCCTCCCCTGCTGCCCCACATCACTGAGCAAAAAGCAAGAAAATCTCTGGCTCATTTTACTCCACTTCTGCTCTCAAAAATGCTCTCACTGGGCTGACTCAATGACTAAAGGCATTTGCCACCCAAGCTGGAGGACTTTACTTCAATCTCAGATGGTAGAAGGAGAGAACCCACTCCCACAAATTGTCCTCTGACCTCCAGACACGTGTTGTGGCTTGTAAGTGCACACATAGGCAGGTGTAATAGGAATTAAGTAAGTGAATAGATAAATTAGAGAATAGGTACAGTGCCAACTTAGGTTAATGTATAATTTGCTACAACAAGTGGTTTATTATAGTTTCTGTGACAGGGCTGTCCTCTGTAGGCTAGGAACCACCCTCAGCGGCCCTGGGGTATTCTAGGCAGGATTCTACCCTTTGCCACATCCCCAGCACTTTTATGGGTGAATTCCAGGTAGGGCTCCACTCTGACCACACCCCCATTTCTTCCTTGCAGGATCCTAGGCGGGGCTCCATCCCTGGCCACGCCCCAGCCCCTCACTGAAGGATTCTTTTACTTGAGACTAGGTCTGGATAAGTTGTCCAGCCTGTTCTGGAACTTCCAATTCTCCTGCCTGTCTCCCAAGTAGCTGGAATTACAAAATCGGGATCTAGGCTCAGTTTCAAAGATTTTAGTAGAAAACTAGAAAACAAAACAAAAAGCCCAGGCAGTGGAGTCTTACCTCATTAGTGCCAAGCCAGCTCACTGTCAGGAACTCTGTCAGTCTTGAGTCACCATGCGATAGGAGGGAGAGAGCTGAGTTAGCTAATGCTGGAAAGCAAAATCCACCAGACAAGAAAATCTTCAGTCATTCTTTCCGAGCAACAAACTCTCTCCCAGCGCAGTTACATAATGGGGTGGCCACTTGTTAGCAGGTGGCTGGCCAGACTCTATTTGGCTGTTCACATGTGGCCTTCTCTGCAGAGTGGAAATCATGGGACTTCTGCCATGCTTGGAGTTCATGCAGCCTGGACGGTCCTAGTGGAGTGGAGTGTCTGCCTAGAGTCAGAAAGGCTGGCTTCTCAGCTTACTTATTTTTTCTATTTTGTTTTTTATTAATTCATCTATTTTGTATATGGGTTTACTTATACATGCTACAGTCTCTGTGTAGATGTCACATGACAACTTGCCATAGTTCTCTTCTTTGAATACATGGATTCCTGGTCAAACTCAGGTTGTTAGGCTTGGTGGCAATTGCCTTTATCTGCTGAGCCCTCTTGCTCATCCTTATTTTTAGTTTTATTTTGAGACTGGGTTCTTGCTAAATTTTCCAGGTTGGCCTGGATCTTTAGTGTGCTACCATGTCTGGTTTATTTATTTCTTTCACATGTGTGCTTATGTGTGTGCTTGCTTGTGGCGACCACAGAACAACCTTGAGTATTGTGTCTCAGGCATGGTTTGGGTAGTTTGTGTGTGTGTGCACTCACGTGCATGCATGTGCACACAGGCAGATGTGCACAACCCTGCATGCACAGAGCACAGAGGATCTCATATGATGACTGCTCTATCTCTCTCACTCCCTGGAGATAAGGTCGCTTGCTGAACCAGCAGCCAGACTGACAGCCAACAGGTCTGAATTTTCACCTCTTTCTATCTCTGCCCCTACAGTGCTTGAGTTACAGGCATTTATGGGAACTCATCCAGATTTTTACATGGGTTCTGGGGATTCAAACTCAAGTCCTTAGTCTGGCACTCTTACCACTGAGCCATCTCCTCTGTCTGAGATGGGGTCATTAACTGACTTGCAGTTCAGACTGGCTGGCCATCAAGCCCCAGGGATCTTCCTGTGTCTGCGTTCCCAGTGCTGGGATTGCAAGCATACAACACACCACCATGCCTGGCTTTTTACCTAGGCTGTGGGGATCAAACTCATGTCCGCACACGGATGCAGCACGTGTGTTACCCACTGAGTAATCTCTACAATCCTGTTTTGGTGTTTTTTTGAGACCAGCCTCATTAAGTCACTCAGGTTAGCCGAGGCTGGCCTTGAACCTGCTGTCATCTGGCCTCAGCTCGTGGTACTGTGCCCCAGCACATTTGAGCCCATCACCAGCGTCTTTCCTTTCCTTGACCCTGTTTTCATTTGTTAAGTCACAGGAGTGTGTGCTTTCCTTCCTGTCTGTCTGTCTATCTGTCTGTCTGTGTGTCTGGTCTCAGGGAGGCACTGAAGAAGATGAAAGATGTATATGAGAAAACACCGCAGATGGGTGACCCTGCCAGCTTAGAGCCCCGCATTGCCGAGACGCTGGGCAACATCGAGAGACTGAAGCTGGAAGTGCAGAAGTATGAGGTCAGTGGGATGCCCTGGGGAGGGGCGGGGACAGGCTGAGCTGAGTCACTGCCGGGTGGGGGACAGGGGATAGAACCTAACTAATTGTCTTTTGTCAAAGTTTTGGGTGTGCATGGGTGATGTCAGAAAAGGTCCCTAGTCCAAGAGTGGGCTGAACTCAATACCTTGCCCTGGAGCTCATGCTGTGATCCCCAACCAACCCTAGGCTTGGTTAGCAGAAGCTGAAAGTCGGGTCCTCAGTAACCGGGGAGACAGCTTGAGCCGTCATTCCAGGCCCCCTGATCCCCCAGCTACTGCCCCACCTGATAGCAGCAGTAGCAGCAACAGTGGATCCCAGGATAATAAGGAGAGGTAAGCAGAGAAACCAGAAGCACCTAGAGGCCTGAGCTTGGTATAGCACTGGCCTAGAATCCCCCAGTGAGGGTCTGGGGCGTGGTCAGGATGGAGCCCCGCCTAGAATCCCCAGTGAGGGGGCTGGGGGCGTGGTCAGGGTGGAGCCCCGCCTAGAATCCCCAGTGAGGGGCTGGGGGCGTGGTCAGGGTGGAGCCCCGCCTAGAATGCCCCAGTGAGGGCCTGGAGCGTGGTCAAGGTGGAGCCCTGCCTAGAATGCTCCAGTGAGGGACTTGGACTGGCTTATATGGAGGGTCAGGCCCTCATCTTTCTTCCATGTCCAAGCAGCTCAGAAGAGCCCCCTTCAGAGGAAGGCCAGGACACCCCCATCTATACTGAGTTCGATGAGGACTTTGAAGAGCCTGCCTCCCCTATCGGCCAGTGTGTAGCTATCTACCACTTTGAAGGTGGGTTGAGTGCATGAGTTACCGTTCTTGTTTTGATGGCAAGAGCTTAGTTGTGAAGGCTGTAGCGCAGTGGTAGTGCTCCTGGCCAGTGTTCAGTCCCCGGTACTGGCCAAAAGAAGGACCTGGGGAGTCAGTTTAAGGAAGAGTTATTTTGTCCTTTTAGGTTTTTTCAAGACAGGGTTTCTCTGTGTAATAGTCCTAGCTGTCCTAGAACTAGCTCTTATAGACCAGGCTGACCTCAAACTCTCAGAGATCCGCCTGCCTCTACCTCCCGAGTGCTGGAACTAAAGGTGTGCGCCACCACCGCCTGGCTATCTTTTATTTTCAAATATTCTTATTTATTTTTTGTGTGAGAGAGGTCAGAGGACAGCCTCCAGGAATGAGCATGCTCAACCTGGGGACCAAACTCCGGCTATGCGCCTTTTCCTCCTGAGCTGCCTTACGCGCTCTCAATTTCTGTTTTACACATGCTGGGACCCCAGTCTGTGGGACAGTGCTGTCCACATTCAGTGTGGGGTTTCCCATCTAAACTCGCCCAGTCTAGAAACCCTCACAGACATCGCAGAGGTTTGTCTCTAGGGTGGAAGAGATCCTTGATCCCGAGGCTAACAGCGCTAACCCTCGCGCCAGGGCAGGTGTGTTTGCTCAGAACTGTGACTTCCTGTCATTCACCAAACCTGACCTATCCCCACCCTACTCCCCCAACAGGATCCAGCGAGGGAACCATCTCCATGTCGGAGGGGGAAGACCTCAGTCTGATGGAGGAAGACAAGGGTGACGGATGGACACGGGTCAGGCGGAAACAGGGAGGCGAGGGCTATGTGCCCACCTCCTACCTCCAAGTCACGCTCAACTGAACCCCACCAGAGTGGGTGACGAAGGGCAGGGCTGTCGGCTGCTGCTTCTGGGCCACAGGGGGCCCCCAAGACCTTGCACTTTATTCCTGCCCTCGTGGCTTTTGGCTGAGACCTGTGTAACCCGCTGCCCCCTCTCTTCCACCCCACCCATCACCCTCCAGGGACCCACTTGTGCCTTCCTTCCTGGTTGTACATATTCATCATTTAAGACCTCTCTTCCTGCCACTCGGCTTGGGCCAAGTTTTGTTTTATATTAAAAAGTATATATAATTACATAAAGTTCTTGGAGTCAGTGCCTCCAGTATTGGGAATGGACCCTCAAAAGGTACCTCTGTGAAGAGATAGCTCGGCAGCAGGTGCTGGCTTCTCTCACGGAGGACCCGAGTACCTCTGTGAAGAGATAGATAGCTCGGCAGCGGGTGCTGGCTTCTCTCACGGAGGACCCGAGTACCTCTGTGAAGAGATAGATAGCTCGGCAGCGGGTGCTGGCTTCTCTCACGGAGGACCCCGAGTTAGTTTTGAACAACAGTGTCTGCATCTCACAGCCATCCAAGACTGCGCCCCCTGTGACCAACTCTGGCAACTGCACTCACACCTGCATAGACCCTTCCCAAGTTAAAAATATAAAAGCCACCCTTTCTTGGAGGCGAACCTAGGTACACCTTGGCAAGCCCTCCTTGTGTGTATTACTGATGCTTGTCACCCACCTACTGTATACCGGGCAACCTACTCATTCCTTAAGCTTTCATTTTGGCCACATTTCCCTAGAGTGCACAGAGAGGTCAGGTAGTTTGCTCAGAGGCACACAGCATTTAAGAGGCAGAGTCAGGTTTGAACTTTGATACCAGATCTGTAAGGTGTTTTTATTTAGAAAAGTCGCGCGCCCACCATGTGGCTGCTTTCTGGATATCCCAGAAAGTACGCATGGATGAGTAAGGGGTATGTACATACAAGAGTGTGAGGGTTGGTTTCTGGGTACCTGCCTGAGTAGGTATTTTGGTAAAAAGAAGGCAGATATTATACCCCAATCTCTTGGGGTCCATTTTAAGATGGAGATTTTTCTAAACTTTGACCCCAGGAGGGAGCATTTTTTAAAAAAAATTTCCCCCATGATTTTCATATAGCCCAGGCTAGCCTCACACTACGTAGCTGAGCCGGCCTTGAACTCCTGATCCTCCCATCTCCATCTCAGGTGCTGGAGTTATGGGTGTGAACCACTGCGCCCAGTTCATTTCGAGGCTTCTTGAATAGCTGGGGGTGGCCTCCTTGGAGTCTCTCCAAGTATAAAATGGAGGCTGGGCTCTCAGCGCTCAGGCTCAAGTTGTTGGGACAGGATGCTGAGGACATGATGGAACTTCTCCAGGCGGTTGGCTCTGGTGGCCTGGGCCCCCTTGCTCCCCCAGAGTAAGCGGCGCAGGAAACCGGTGGTCAGCGCCTCCCAGAGTTCTGGGTTAGGCCTGAATCCTGTAGGAGGAGTCAGGTGCGCTTGGGGTGTGGCTCAGGCCTCTCCCAGACCTTTTAATGCTAGGAACTTTGATCCATAGGAGTCAGCTGGGAGTGCCTGGGCAGGGGTTAGCAGAGGAAGGGGGCCCCTTGATCTCTGCAGGGCTAAGGGCAGGGTGCAGAAAAACACGAGACAGGGTGACCAGCCTAGGTGCCCCATTCAGGGAGCCCTGTCCTAGAGGCTATGCTGGGAGGCGGGATTAAAGGGCATGGCCATCCAGCTGGGCAAACCTTGGACTGAGCCTGCCCTTTTGCAGGGTGTGGACACCTAAGGTCTTAGAAATTACCCAGGATAAGGGTCTTAGAGGTTGGCTGGGCCCAGGTGGGAGGGAAGTGTGACTTGACTGGGGAACAAGTCATGTTGGAGGGAACCCCAATGGGGCCAGATAGTCAAGGTTGGGGTGGGACACCGTGGGCTCTGTGGTCCCTTTTATAGTGGAGAGCACTATTTGTGGTTTATGATTGGGGTTAGGTCCTCCTCCAGGGGTGTGGCGGTCCCAGTTGGGTGAGACTTTGGAAACCTAACCTAACCTTTGGGCTAGGTTGGCCTCCAAGGGGCCATTGCTCACCTTGCAGGCGCTGGGCTGCCGCCCTGCGGAACAGCGGTGCATCTCGGGCCACCTGTCGCGCCCCAAACAGAGTGCGCAACAGCCGGTCACAGGACTCGTCCAGCGGCCCAGAGGTCTCCTCACCCTCCAGCAGGCGTACTACCGGTGCCACGTGTGGCAGGGCCACCTCTCCTGGGTTGCAGGGTCCTGTGGGAAAGGTAAGATCTGAACTGGGGATGGTGGGTTGGGGCACAGGGTAGAACCTAGGTGGGGTAACAAGGGTGTGGTCAAAGGCAGAGGTGGAGGGCGGAGGGTGGAGGGGCGAGGCCAGGGCCTAGTGTAGGGAAGGTGGTTAGGATTGGGGAAGAATTTAAAGAGAAATGCCTAGCCACAGGGCTAGAGTGGAGTTAGGACCCAGAGCAGGGAAGAAGCCTAGGATGGATCAGACATATGGCAGGGATGGATCCTGGAGCTGGGAAGGAGGCTAGGGCAGGGGAAGAGCATATGATGTAGCAAGCAGTCTAGAGCAGGAAACCTAAAATAGGGAGAGGGAAAGTTTAGGTGGGGGGCTGGATCAGAGCAGGACCCTGGGGCTGGGAAGAAGCCTGAGGCAGGCAAGGCGCAGCCCAGGACCCCTCTCACCTGTACTTTCATCCAGAGCTCGCATCAGAGGCTTTAGCTCTTGTTCGAAGACCAGCGCGGCCTCCGTGTGGTTCCTTCGTAGATGACGCCAAGTGCTTTCTAACCTGGATACCTGAACACGAAGATAGGAGCCCAGCTAGTCCCCTCTTTCCCGTTACCTTCACCCGGGCTTCTTCCCCAACCCTGTTCCCAACACACCTGGGGCATGAGCAGGGCGCCCATGACCCCAGCCAGTCCTAGCAGGTCCCCTGTTGCTCCTGGCCTCAGCGCCAATGCTAGATCCACCAGGCCTTTCAGAGCGACTGCGCGCTCCTCCAGGGGCCCCGAGCAACCCAGCACAGCCAGGGCCCCAGCTAGTGCCAGGGTCTCAATCCTGTGGAGGTGGAATGCAAGGGTCTAGGGACAGTAGGAGAGTTTGTGATAGGATTGCCCATCCCCCTCCACCACGGGGAACATTAGCAGAAACTGAGTTAGACAGTCACAACCCCCACCCCCACCTCACCTCTCTAGCACCTCCAACCTCAGGCGATGGCCGTGAGGAAGTGTGAGTAGTTCTAGACCAGAGGCGACGCCCATGGCACTCTTCCGACTCTTGGTCACCCCCAGCAGGCCTACAGCCTTGACAAGAGAACACAAAGCAAGGTGGAACAGACTCAGCGGTCTGATGATCCCTTGGAGCCTGCCTTCTGTTCCCCTGGTGAAATCATTTCCTCCTAACAGAAATACCCCCCTCCTGGTTGGAGCAGGGAAGTTAACAAGGCCAGGGAAATAGAGGAAACTTGGAAGTCTCAGGAAGTCTGAAGATTACCAGGTTCACAAGATTCATAAGCACTAACAATTTCTGAAGCTGCCTGCAGGGGGCGCCAGGGATTCAGTGTTTGGGAGTAGTTACCCATGCTAGCATTGGGCTTTTTAGGGGATGCAGCCTTTGAGTCACTGGTGCTCCAGGAAGTAACCCCATAAACTTTCATGTTCACTAAGCTACACCCAGGTGGAATCGTTTCTTCTGCCGCTAGTGCCCTATCTATGGTAAGCAGACATCTATTCATTCCTCCCCAGGAAAAGCCCCTTGCTGGTGGAGGACCCCAGCAGGTGACACACCTGGCAGTCCACCAACAGCAGGTGCAGAGCAGTACTCTCAGGATGGTGTGCCACCAGCAAGCTTCGGAGAGTGCACAGAACTGCAGGGTCCAAGGGCCGGTTCTGGGGACCCAGCAGGCAGGAAGGGTGGCCAGGGATGCAAAAAGAGACATCAGCTTGTGGTCTTATGAAGCATCTGTCTTCTTCTTCCTCTTCTTCCTCAGCTTCCCACCACCAGACCGCTGGCTCTGGACACCTCGGTCTGGGAGTCGCTCTCTGAGCACTGGGCACTCGGGGGAGAAGCTCACAGTATGTTGGGGGAAGTCCAGAGGCCAAGGAGGGCGTCCGGAGCGGCACGGAGGGAGCCTTTGCATGAAGCTGTCCGTCAGAGGCTGTGAGACTGTTCGCCATAGTTCCCAGGTGAGGCAGGGCCTTCAGCAATGTGGGTTCACTGCCTGTCCGGTGCAGGGCAGATCTGAAAGTAGGAGGTGCTCCTGGGACAAGGGAGGTTATGGGTGTGCTTACAGAAGAGAGGTTGGCAGAGTGGGGTGGGAGTGAGCTCAACTCTCTGGCTCTCCTGCTTTGGTCCAGTAACTGAGGGTCACTTCCCAGCCTCTCAGTCTCTGCCATCTTGAAAACAAACCTTCAACACTTGGGGCATGTTCTGAATCAATTTGGACGTGTGTTCATGTGTGTGTGGCCATACATGCACACACATGTGAATGTCAGCGGATGACCTTCGGTCATCCCTCAGGCATCATTGACTTAATTTGATTTGATTAGGGTTTGTGTCACTGGCCTGGGACTCCTGACTGTGACCCAGTGAGCCCCAAGGATCTTCCTGTCTCCACCCACCCAGCACTGGATAGGTAACAAACACACATCAGTACACTTGACTTTTTAAAACATGGGTTCTGGGGATCCAAACTCAGGTATTCATGCTGGTGTGGCCTCTGAGCCATCTCCCCTGCCCTCCCCACCTTTTTCTGAGAGAAATGATTTCAGTGGATATTACAGGTAACCTTGAACTGGAGATCTTCCAGTCTTGGTCTCTCAAGTAGTTAGGCTAACACACACACACACATACACACACATACACATGAATATACACTTATGACTCAGGCCTGATGCACAAACACATGAAAGCATATTTATGACCCAGGAATGATGCAAACACACACACACACACACACACATGAATACACACTTATGATCTTGTAGCGGTATCAAGAAGCTCTCAACTGGCCAGAGCAAGAAAGCAAGGTTTCAAGAGGAGATCCAGGGATCTGAGCTCACTCAGGGGAGAATGCCACTCCAGTCTCTGTGGGCATGGGGGCCCCTCACCTGCAGCATCATCACGTTTTCCCCTTCCGGAATGGTCCAAACCTGCAGGCTGGCTGGAACTCCATTTCCTAGGCCTAGGAGACAGAGGTGCAAAGGGCTGTGAGTCCAGCCCGAGCGGAGAAAATGTCACTACCCAGTTCTATCAACCTGCCGGCCACTTCAGTGATGGCATCTCTTAGTTCTTCATTCTGCAACTAGACTGGCAGAGCTAGAGGCAGGAGGGTCAGCAGTTCAGGGGCATCCTCTACTATATGGCGAGCCTGAGCCCAGCTTGGGATACATGAGACCCTGCCCGAAATAATAAGTCAGGAGAAGCCTCAGTACTGAATACCTGAGAGGCCTGGGGGCAGCCGGGCTGTCTGTGAGCACATCCTCACTGAAGCTGCGTGTCAGCGGCCTCTGACGACTCACAGGCTTGGAGGCCACAGCTCCTGTGGCCTGGGACAGCGGTCGCCTGCGGGTCATGTAACTGTGGACCAGGGCAGACATACTGGCAAACCTTTCATCTTCTAGCTGAAAGAGGGCCTGCGGGCGACCAGGCCTAGGCCGCAGCACCACTCGGAACACCTCAAAATGTAGGATCTTGCCTCGCCAACGGCAGGAGATCACAGGGTGGCTCCCTCGGGACTCCGAGGCACGAACAAGGAAGTCGCCATCTTGTAGTAGGAGGGTTTCAGCTTCCTGTGGATGCAGAATAGGTAGGTGTTTCTAGAACCCTCCCTTCCCAGTCAATAAAAGCCACCTTGAAGCAGAGGCCACATCCCTGACCACGCCCCCAGCCTCTCACTGGGGGATTCCAGTGGTCCTGATTCCTGGGTTAGGACCCTAGAATTACTGATTTTTTTTTTCTTGAGATAAACTTCACTATGTAACCCAAAGTGGCCTTGAACTGCAGAATTCTGGAGTGTTGAGGTCACCTGGCTCTAAGAAGTATTTTGTTTGTTATTTTGACAGGGTCTCTTTGTGTAGCCTGGTTGGTCTGGAACTCACTGGGTAGCCCAGGCTGGCCTTTAACCCAGAGAGATCTGCCTGCCTCTGCCTCCTGAGTCATGGATTTATAGGCATGTGCCGCCACACCAAACTTGAGAGAAATTTTTTGGTTCCCACTCTATAGACTGGGAAACTGAGTCTCAGAAAATTTAAATATGTTGTCCATAGTTCCACAGAATGTAAACTGTAGGGCTAGGATCTGGACCCAGCATGTCTGATTTCTGGCGATCACTTAACTTTCTGTTTGCCATCTTTGTATTGTATGTTTCAGGGTCCCAGGGTTCTTGAGTATGTGACACTAAGGAGGTGGAGGCAAGGCTCAACTTCAAAGAAAAGTGCCAGAGTGGAGGTGGGGCCAGAGCAGGAGACAGACAGGGGTCAGAGAGTACGGGGGTCTGTTCAATCTCCATTACCATCCTCAGCAGTATGCCGGGAAACAGGGATGATTTCGGTTCATCCAATAGCTCCCACTCTGCCAAGCTTCAAGAGTGTCTCTGGTCCTCCAGCCCACCTGTCCCCAACAGACCCTGGCTCCAAGTTGCTCACCTAAAACCCAGGCTTTCCCACATTCCTGTGGGAGAGTCTTCCCACTTGCCTACAGGGTCCATACCTGTCGAGACAGCTGACCATGGTACCAGGGCTGGCAGGTAAGGTTGTCTTTATCCTGTGGTGCCTGCATGGAGTTCTTGGTGGAGGGCATCAAGGCCGAACTTTGTACATTCACCTTGCCTCAGTCTTCCACATCTGCAAAATGGGAGCAATGAGTCCTGCACACTGAGGGGTTGGGTCTTATCCTTTCATCATCTAATTTTTGAAATTTCCATCCATTCATTTATTCATCTTAGCTTTGTTCTAGTCGGTTTTAACTGTTAACTTTACACAGTGTCAAGTCACCTTGGAAGGGAGTCTCGGGTAAGGTTTCGTCACAATCAGATTTACATGTGGGCATGTCTGTGGGAGATTGTGTAGAAGGGCACAGCTCCCTGTGGACGGTATGATCCATCCCCTGGGAAGGTCTGTGTGAGAGCCAGCAAACAGCGTTCCTCCACCTCTTTTGCGTGTTCCTGCCTTGACTTCCCTCAGTGACAGACTGTGACCTGGAAGCTGCAGTAGACTCCTGTCTGCTCCTAAGCTGCTTCCGGTCTGCGTCTTACCCCAGCAACGGGAACGAAGCTACAACAAGCCTGTGTTCAGCACACAGGACAGTGAATTCCATCCTGACATCTTCATTCCTTTTTATAATACATTTTGTCCGTACTCACCCCATCACCCCCTCTATTTATGAACATGTGGTCTGTGCACATGTGTGCGCATGCAGATGTTTGGACCCGTAGGCATGTTGAATTGAGAGGATGTTGGGTGTCTATTGCTCTCTCCCTTATTACGTGAGTCAGGGTCATTCAGTGAACAAAGAGATTGTCATTTTGGCAGGCTCCTTGGCCTCCTGTCTCGGACTGTCTCTGTCTGCCCCAGGCTGGGCTTATTGCAATGTTTGACCATGGCCAGCCAGCATTTTACTTGGGGGCAGTGAACAATTGTGCAAACACGATTTCCCCAGTCATGTTTTCAGGCCCCCATTACCCTCTCTTGTCTGCACACCCCAATTATGCTTATTCTGTTTCATGTCTAAGTAATTCATTTTTAAATTTCATGTTATATATGTACTTATGTGTATATATATGTACTTGATTATATGTATTTTACATGTGAGAGAAAACATGGTATTTGTTTTCTGGGTCTGGTTTATTTTAATTAACATGACAGCCCTCAGTCCCATCAATTTTTTTGCAAATGACATATTTTTTCTCTATAACTGCATAATACTCCACACACACACACACACACACAAACACACACACACACACACACACACACACCACATTCCCCTTTTATTCCTCTCCTGTTTTTTCACTTTGGTGATCATATAGCCCAGCTGGTCTCAGACTCCTGCCTCCATGTCTTGAGTGCTGAGCTGCACACCTTTCCCATTTCTGTGTTGATGGACATCTAGCCTGATTCTACACTGGGCTCTTGTGAAGAGTCCACATGTAGCATAGCTCAGATGCTGCTGTAGATCACACACACACACGCAATGAATGCATATGACAAACAAGCAATTCACAGCCATATTTGCATGCATGTATGCATATTTGTATATTTGAACATAGTCACACTGTGCAACCCTGGCTGGCCTGGAACTGGCTGTGTATTCCAGACTGGCCAGGAAATCACAGAGATTTACCTGCTTCTGCCTCCTGAGTGTTGGGATTAAAGGTGTGTGCCAGTAAGCACAGCTAATGTATGTGTGTGTAACTGGGGTTTGAACCTGGGGCCTCCCAAGCGCCTGGCAGGGACAGACACTGAGCTAGCGCCCAGCCTTATTATCTCAATAGTAATAGTGTAGGCCTTGTTTCACACTGGGGTTGAGTCAGGGTCCTGGTCATGAGAAGCATGAGTTCTATTATTAAGCTACAGCTTCCAGCTCAGATGAGAAATTTTTATATACAAATAAACACACCACACTTATTTATAAGTGAGTCCATAAGACGGTCTACATTTGTCCTGGTGTGCCTTCCTGTTGCTGGGAGAAAACGCTGTTCACAAGCAACTTGATGGAGGACAGGATTTATTTGGGCTACACTTCCTGGTCACATTCCATCCCCAAGGAGAGTCAAGGCAGGAACTCAGGCAGTGATGGTGGCAGAGGACAAGAGAGAGGGTCCAGCAGGCAACCACACCACAACCCACAATGGTCTGTAACCTCAGTCCCAGGGGATCCCACAACTTCTGACCTGCAAACACATCCACATCCCCCTTCCACACGGCATACATTCAGCCACGCAGACACACACTGATATATATAGTAAATGAAGCAGAAAGCACATATGAACACTTCAGGAGGCTTGCTGGCTGACTCCCTGTTAGCTTCTTATACAGCCCAGCTCCACCTGCAGAGCGTGGCACTGCCCACTGTAGGCTGACACTCACATATAAAGTAGAAATAACAGAAATATATAGATAAATGTGGTCATAAGTAACTTGCTTACTTTAGTTATCATTATTTAGGTTGGATACAGCTATAAACTCAGCACGCTGCAGGCTGAGATAGGAGGGTCTTGTTTTGATGTTCTCACGTAGCCCAGGCTGGCTTGGAGCTCACTATACAGCCCAGGATGATTTTGAACTCCTGATCCTCCTGTCTTCATCTCCCCAGTGCTGGGATGATAGGCCTGAACCCCGAGGCTGGGTTTATTAGGTGCTGTGCTATGGATGGGAGAGTGCTCTACCACTGACTTGCAGCCCCACCCTCCTGCATAGTTCCTCCCTTCAAGACGGTTTAAAAGTCAAACCTGGAGACTGATCAGAAATGGTGACTTTACATTTTGAGTTTCTTTTTGTGTTTGGTAACTCAGCTATTTAGTTTGGATATTATGGTTAGATTTTAGATCTCAGACATTATTCCACAGGTCCCAGCTTGTGCCTCAAATATCGGTTAAAAAATTATCTTGAGTGAGAGGGAGGGCTGGCTATCATACCCTGGCTATCTGTCTGCCTGTCTGTCTGTCTATATATCCATCCAGCGATTGATCTTTGTATCTATGTGTGTCTGTCTACCTATCTCCAGAGTCTTGTAGTGTAGAAGTGGCCCTGGCAAGGCTGCAGAGAGGCACACAGCAGGATTCCTGCCTCCTGAGTCACCGCTTCCTGGAGGGGGGAGGGCATCCTCAATTATGCCCTGAAACTTGGGTCCCCGGGGCTGGGAGGGAGCTGCCGCAGGCACTGCACACCTGAAGCCAGGTGTGCTCCCAAACGTGCACACTTCCTGTTTGTCACCTGGGTGGGGCCCGTGGCTGTGGCCATAACTTCACGACTGACAAATTCCTGTTTCTCCAGTAACCTTCGGCGGGAATGGGGGCGAGGCAGAACCAAGTTCTGGTTCAAGTTTGGGGAGCTCAAGGAGTATATTATGGCACGGGTGCCAGCCCCAGGTCAAGGAAACTGTCTTCTGGGTCTTTTGGGGGATAATTTATTTGGGCAGGGGAGGGGAACCGGGAAAGGGGACAGGCAAACTCGAGTGAGGTGTGCAGGTTTCCTGTGTCTGCACACATTCAGGGTGCAGTCGCCAGCAGGCACCTCACAGACAGATGCAGGTCGAGTTGGGATTCTGGGATCTCACCTTCGACTCTGAGCTGATACGGTGATTTAAGACCTACTGTGTACCACCAACCTATCCTAAACCCAATTACCCGATCCTCAGCTGCAACCAACAACCAACAGATGAGCGGTGAAGATCATTTCTAAGGGTGTTGCGTGCAAATAGTGAAACAGGAAGATTTTGGTAAGGAAGGCTAGAGGGGCAGGGTTCTTTTTTAATTTAAATTTTATTGTGTGCTGGAGTGCCAAGGTTCGAGGGTGGAGGCCAATGGATAGTTTTCTCCTTCTGGTCTTCATGTGGGTTCCAGGTCGGAACTCAGGCTAGCGGACTTCAGGGACAAACGCCTTTATCAGCTGAGCCATCTCACCAGCCCCGGGGACTGGTGTTCTTTAAGTATGAAAGACCATTTCCAGGAGGCGAGGACCTGAGAGCTGAGACCTAGGTGTGGACTGAGGTAGCAAGGCAGAGCTTTGGGATGGTTGAGTGGTGTGTGTGTGTGGGGGGGTGAGGGTGAGGCCGTTAGACGGGCGTTTTTTGATGTTTTCACAACGTGCTAATGTGAGCGAGGAGGGACCAGAGGGAAAGAAAAGGCTAGGAGGGGAGACCTCACAATAAAGAGAGCACCTCGTTTTAAACCGGCGACCACAGGCGACTTTAGAAAGCGTTTGGGGCAGTCAGCCAGGGAGGGGCAGATCCGGATTTGCGCTAGCGCACACGAAAGTGGAAGCCGAGAGTATTTCCGCAGACAGCAGGAAACACGCTGGGAGCGGCGCGAGGGCCACCCAAGGCACACCCGGGTTCCCGGACACGCAGGACGCGCAGCCACTCATTTGGAGACTTCTTCCGACCCCCCGCAGACTCTCTTGGACGGATCCTCGGGTTCTCCCTGAGAGCTAACGGCCCCATCCCGATCCTAGTAGGGACCCCTGGATCTACCAAAGACCACCCCCCTCACTCACCTGGTCCGGACTCTGGGGGATCCGACGGGACTCAATCAGGAGGCTCAGCAGCTGAGCTGCGAACTGTCCACGCCCCAATCAGGCTCAGCCTCGCCAGTCCTCCACCTGGCTGGAGCCTAGGCTGGGCACCTGCCCCCGCCCCTCTGGGCCCCGCCCACCTGCCCCTCCCCTTCAGGCCCCGCCTCCAAAGGAACCTCCCAGGCGCTCACCCCGCCCCCTGGGAACCTGTCTTTGCCGGTAGCCCAGCCCCTACGCCTGTGCTTGTGTGAGCGCGCGCTCTTCTTGTTCTCGTCCTTGGCAACTCCAAATAGCCCCGCTCTTTAAACAGGTGCCACGCCTGCTCACCATTGCGCCCCACTTAGGACCACGGTTTGGGATTCTTCCTCCCTTTCCTTCTTTCTTCCCGCTACCCCACATCTTTTATAGCATCCTATCCGAGGATGACCTTGGGCTCCTGATTCTCCTGCCTCCACCTTCCGAGTGCTGGGAGGACAGTTGTGCCCTGTCATCTATATATCTAGTTTTTGCGGTGCCCGGGACCGAACCCCCGGCTTCGTGCACGCTGGACAGCGCTCTACCCACTGAGCCCAAGCCTCAAGCTCTAGAACGATTTTTACCGCATGCTATGTCTCCCTGGGATCTGGCCAAGTTGAGGGTGTCTCTCCAAATCCTCAGGGATCCAGAACAGTTCAGGGCAGCCCTGGACTGTGGGGTCAAACCTGCTGCTCCCTCCAGCTATCCCGCCCCCCACCCCCAATCCTGCTTGGGTTTGGAATTGAGAGACTTGTGGGACAAGGCGACAGCCTCCATCAAAGATGGAGTAGGGCGGGAGTTTGGGGCCAGGATGAGGACGGGGGGGGGTTCTTCTGATGGGTTCTCAGGTTGGGGTGGGCCTTGATCCTGATGCCTGGAGACGAGGCAGAGGAGGAAGTTGGAGGTTGGGAATCTGCAGCAAGAGAGGCAATACTACGTTTGTTAAAGGCCACGTTTATTCAATGTTCTCTAGGAAGTCAGGCTGTGGCGGGGGTTTGGTGGCTAGAGCGCTGGCCCAGCATGCATGAACTGGGTTCCAAGGCCAGTGCTGTATAAAGGTGTAGTGGTCACTTAGTGGTCACTACAGCACTAAGGAGGTGGAGGCAGGAGAATCAGGAGTTCAGGCATCCTTAATTACGTAGCAAAGTTCAAGGCCAGTCCAGGCTATATGAAAGTCTTTAAAGTATTCTATTTATTTTTTATTTTTTATATTTTTTTGGTTTTTCGAGACAGGGTTTCTCTGTAGCTTTTGGAGCCTGTCCTGGAACTAGCTCTTGTAGACCAGGCTGGTCTCGAACTCACAGAGATCCGCCTGCCTCTGCCTCCCGAGTGCTGGGATTAAAGGCGTGTGCCACCACTGCCTGGCTTTAAAGTATTCTATATGCTAGCGGCACCGCTTATTGAACACCTGCTATATATCAAGACAATTCAGCTTGGTAGCCCTGCCCCAACGGGTTAATTTTCACTCATATTCCTCTAGGATACGATAGATACTATTCTTGTCACCCACCCCACCCCCATTTTCCCAGTGGAGAAACTGAGGCGGGGGGGGGGGAGCCAAGCCATTCGTGCATATGTACCACAGCTTGGGAGTCGTAGGGAAGGAATTTGAATTTAGTGACTTAGTGGGTGCCTTCCAGCCTACCTCATTTTTCACAGCCTGGCCATCCCCCCAATCTCCGACCCTGACTGTGTGCAGAGAAAGTAAATTGTTACCCAGTTTATAGAAGAGGGAGAGGACGCGTAGGAAGTTACAGATGCCAAAAATAGGGGATGGAAACTGTCCTCGCCTGTAGAATTGCAAGAGAGGGTTTCCAGGCTGTGCCCACCCCTTCCCCAACTCCCTGCTATGCAAATCAGACTCAGGCCGGTCCTGGGAAGCAGTCTAGCGCCGCCTAGTGGCCATGACGGTGAAAAGGCGAAGTGGGAGGGGAGTTACTTGAAACCTGGTAGGTTAAATTGGAGAGAGGCTTCCTTGCCAAGGTCGTTTTAGCTCCTAATAGTAGAAGCTAAATAATAAGTATGGTCAGGAAGACAGTAAATATTTGTTAAACAAATGAATTAATGGATCGCAGGGAAGCACAATAGTGTCTTTGGCTCAGAGGGGAACTCACAGCAGGGAAGATGTCAGGTTTATCGGGTATCAGAGTTTAAGGAAAGGGAAAAGACAGGAAATGGTGGAGAAGGGCCATGGTTTGAAATTTGGGAATGCCTCAGGGGAAAAAAATGACATTGGGAGGCTCAGGAAATGCCCAGTCATGTGTGCTATGTGGATGAGAGAACCTGAGTTCAAATCCCCAGGGCTTAAGCAAGAGGCAGTAGTCTGAACTTCATTCTCAGGGCTCCTAGGATGAGATGGGAGAGGCGGCGATTGCGGCAGCTCAAGGACAAGCTAGCCAGGAGCAAGAGAAGGAGCAGTAATGTGGAAGAGAGATCCTGCACTGAGGTCACACATGGACCACGGTGTGTGTATGGTGTGCACCAACACTCACACAGACACGCACAAACACACGATGCTCACAGCACAAAAGAAAAAGGAAAAAGAAAAGAGGGCTCAGTGGACAAAGGTGATTGCTGCCAAGCCTGAAGATCTGAGTTCAATCCCTGGGACTCACATGGTGGAAGGAGAGAACAGACTCCCTCCCTCATGACTTCTGACTGCCACACAGAAACTGTGTCCCATACGTGTCTTCACACACACACACAAACAACATATATATACATACATACAAAGTGAGCAAATAAATGTAACAAAAATGAAAAAGAAAAAAGCAGCGTGTCTTTTCTACTTATTTATTTATATTCACATTCTTCGACTGTTTCATGTAGTGTGCTCCAGGTTAGCGTTTCATCTTTATCATCCCCACCCTCAACTCCCTCTTACTTTCCCCAGAAACCCTCAGTGAGTCCTGGACTCCCTTCTCATTCACCCCACTACATCCATTACTGTCGCCTGTGGGAATATTAGCTCATCTTCCTGTTTTGAGTTCATGAGCACAGTCCTCATGTCAAATGGGGAAGAAGGCATTTCCCAGCTCTCCTTCCCACCCCTCAGCTCTTACAAGCTTTCCATCCCTTCGCCCTTGATCCTTGGGTTGGCGGTGATATAGATGCTCTCTCTGTAGCTGAGTACACGCTAGTCAAAAAGTAACATCAGGAAGCGATGTAGTCAGTCATTCACTTATATAAGCAGGTGGGCACAGTGGAAAGGGTCTGAGGCAGGATGGAGGTCTGTGTAGCCTGAGCACAGAGAGTGAGGGACACAGAGGACACAGAGGCTGGAAGGGGTGGAGGCAGGGTAGCAGGGCCTTGTGGGGTGCAGGGAGGACTTGGGTTTTGATCCTGTGGAAGAAGGAAGCTATGGGCAGAGGAGGAATACCCTTTGGGGCCTGCAGTGGGGACAGACTGTGAGAGACCAGAGACCTGGGGAGCTAGAGTAGGGGATAGCTTATGTGCCAATAGGCCGGATAAGGTAGTGGCTGATTAGTCCTGCAGGTACCCAGGTCCACTCAGTGTGGGTGGAGAAAGGGGAGGTCACACCAGTGCGTGGAAGGCGTGGGGGCGGAACTGCAGGTGCTCCCCTCCGCCCCACAGCTCCTCCCCACCCCCAGTCCCAGGGCGACAGTTACAGTCACAGAAGAGGAAGTGGTGTTGTAGTTGTCCCCACTGGGGCAGGCAGCGGCAGCGGTGGTGGAGGCGCGAGGGTGCACGGGGCCTCCCCGAGGGGGAGGCAGGCAGCCACCATGGAGCTCTGGCGACAGTGCACCCACTGGCTGATCCAGTGTCGGGTGCTGCCTCCCAGCCACCGTGTGACCTGGGAGGGGGCCCAGGTGTGTGAGCTGGCACAGGCACTGCGAGATGGTGTGCTCTTGTGTCAGCTGCTTAACAATCTGCTTCCCCAAGCCATCAACCTGCGGGAGGTCAACCTGCGGCCCCAGATGTCCCAGGTGAGCCTGCTGGGTGATGCCAGGGCAGGGCTGGGTTGGGGGGGAGCACCTCTTTAGGTCTGGGTTTGGCTAAGTGGAGGTGCTGAGCAGAACAGGGCCCTGTGTGGGTTTGCAGACCCTAGGTCAGCTTGCATCTGCCTTGACGAATTTGGGGGAAACCCCTCCAACTACAGGCTGTTGATACCCACGTAGAGGAGCCCTGGGGTACCCGGGAGCCTTGTGGATAGCCAAGAGGGTGCATGAGGTTGGAGCCACCAGATTCAGGCTTTGAAGAGAGAGGCCTTCAGTTGCTTTTCCGCCACCTGTGGCTCCTCCTCTTCCGCCTCTTCTGATCCCCCCCCTCTTTCTCACATCTTCCTTCACCTCCATTTCCTGCCAGGGCTCTGGGCTGTGTTTTATGGAGGGTGGGGGGCTGCATTGTTATCCCCTGTGGCTTCCTAGCTCTGCCCATCCCACAAAGGGCCCACCGAATGCAGGGCCCAGGCCTGGGATCCCCAAAAAAGGTCCCTGGCGACCCTGAGACCCTTTCTGTCTCCCCACCCTTCAAGGGGAGGCATGCTCAGAAGTGCCCTGGTGAGTCTGGGAAATGTGTATTCAAATCCTTATTTGAATGTGGCTGGGGTGATGGTGAAACGTGACTGGCGGCTTTGTGCTCTTTTCCCTGCTTTCCCAAGGATGCTGGGTTTGGGTGGGGGCTAAGAGCTCTAGAAAAGGAAGATATAGGTTCAAGTCAGAGGGGTATACAGCCTTATCATGGGAGCAGAGGAATACTCACTGTACCCAAGGGAACATTGCCTTGCCCTGGGGTCTGAAGGGCACAGCCCTGGTGTAGGGGACATCTACCATCTTGCCCTCAGTCTCTGGGGCCAGCACATCCAGTTCCTCCAAGTCCCAGGAGGCTGTCCCTGGTATGGTGAGCAGTGCTTGGCTAGGGCTGGTTGGTCTCTTTCCTCTTGTGAGGGGTCCCATGTGGTTGAAGAAGGAAATTACTTTGAGAATGGACTGCTGGGGTTTTCGGTGGTGAAGCAGTGGCCCCTGGAGCTATCACAAGTTCCCTGAAGGGAGCAGGGAGCACAGCACCCGCTGCCCTCCGTGGATGTCCCTCTGGCTGGCTACAGGCCACCAGAGATTTGACTGCATTTGCTTGAACTCCAGTAGCTTGAAGGGCTTGAGGAAGTAGCCATGGGACATGTAGGGCCCCAGCTCTGGCAGGACTCGGGGTGCCTGATGATGTGGCAATCGCAGCTGTTGGGAAAACAGTTGAGTTAAGGATGAACTTTCACCCCTGTGCATCATAGCTAAGGCTGACTTTCTGAAGGGCCATTGTGAATGGTGTTAATCCCCAGAGGACCAGCAATGTTCCTGCAATAGTCCTAATATGTACCAGACAATGCTGGGAACTTGGCTCTAGCCCCCAAAGAGTTCTTAAATGCAAGGAGACAGAAAAAGATAGTCCCAGGCCTGTGTGTTCTAGGGATGTGGGCAGGACACTGCCTGGGAGAATTAGGACTTATGTAAGAGGGATAGTTAGGCTGGGTTTTGAAGAGTCAGGATTTTTTTTCCATTACTCTGTTGTATGAAGCCCCAGGCAGGACTAGGGTTCACCCTGACCCTCCCTATCTGTCTTCTCGGTGGTTTCTAGACTTGCTTTTCTCTGCCTTCCTTAGAAATTCTGTGTCTGGTGAAGCTGCGTGTGAGAACCAATGGGATATGTACAATATGTCAGAGGGAGGTACCCCAGAGAGTCTGCCTCTGGGTCTCTGGGACACTGTTAGCAGAATGAAGCTAGGGACAGAGTGACCTATGGAATGTGGAAGGCAGAAGGAAAATGAGAAGGAGTGACTGATGGAAACAGCAGAGATCAAGGTGTGGAGGTTGGACTAAGAAGACTACTTAGTTCATCCATTTCTTCGTCACTCTCCTTTGTCCAGCAAAAAGGGAAGAAGTAATATATACACCATCTATTCATCTACCCACCCGCCCACCCATCCACCCACCCATCCATCCTCCATTCATCCATCATCCACCCACCCATCCATCATCCATCCATCCATCCACCCATCCATCAATCATCCACCCATCCATCCATAATCCACTCACCCATCCATCTATCCATCCATTATCCATCCATCCATCCATCAATCCACCCATCCACCCATCCATCATTCACCCATCCATCATCCACCCACCCATCCATCTATCCATCCATCCATCCATCCATTCATCATCTACCCACCCACCCATCAATTCATCCATCATCTACCCACCCATCCATCCATCCATCCATCCATCATCCACCCATCCATCCATCCATCCACCCACCCATCCATCCATC